>OVAY01001546.1:0-27850 GCA_900406395.1 Kernera saxatilis | reverse complement strand
ACACAACGATAGTAGGATGAAGTGACGGTGGTAGTAGAGGAAAAACAACCCCAAGTATTTGCTACCTATAGTGATTGGTTGTGCAAGAAACTTGGAAAATATAACACTTGGTATTCTTATATTCTTGAACGAAAGGGTGACACTTGGTAATTCTAAGTAAAACTGTTTTCGTTTTGCAGGATTAGAATGACGAAAAATGTGATAATGGTGTTGATAAGGAAGGATTCCTTTGCTCTAAGATGTTTCTTCATCCAATACCATACTTGTTTTTGTACAAAGATTTTTTTGCTCTAACATGTACAAATAAAAATACATATTCTTATAAATCTCTTTTAGAGTACCACGCACATTATTAATAGCTTGATTTTTTCCTCTCCATCTGGTAGCATATGACATTGTCATACCAATTTTTCTTTCAACCAAAGTTATGATACTTTTAGGAGTTGGTGTCTCAAGTTGACATGGATAATCTTCATGAAGAACCGATGCAACTAATCGTGGTGTACCTTTTCTTTTGTTGCCGCTTGTACTCGCACTGGTCCGTGAGCATGTATGCATCTTGTTGTATGTTCTAACCGAGAAACAAGTTGCATTCTTAGGCTTTGTGGCTCGTAAATACCATTTACAACCTTGTTCTGCTGCACAACATTTTACCACGTATCGAGTTCTATCCGATTTTTTTATAGCGATGCCCAAAAATTCCAATGTCCTATTTATTAAGGATCAATTAACAACAACAAAAGGATAATCCTTCAAATCCAATTCAAATTCTTAAATTGCAAATTCAATTGAATTCTCCGAATCTATTGGTTAATAGTGAAAAATATACCAATAAAATTGATCATTTAAAGCTAAATGTAACTCACTATAATGATTAAGCTTCAAATTCAGTGGAACTTCAATGGAGCTTCAATGGGATGAGCTCGATAAGCTCGTTCGCGAAAGAGAGGTTGGCCAAGAATCGTGGCTTGTGATTAGACGAAATTCTCAGTTTTTCATTGGTCTAATTTGTTTTTGATTTTTTAAAATATTTTAGTAAAGGCAAATTGAGGAAGTAAAATTTCATTAAAAAAGTAGGGTATGGGAGAATAAAATTGGTATAGGATAATTTTTTTGTGCCAACAAGGGCAATTGAGCAATTGCTCCCTCCTGTTATCAGTCTCTGGTTTCTCTCTCGACACCTAAACTGCTCAGTGCCATGGAATCCCGGATTTTGCAATCTTCTTTTTGATAAGCGATCATATTTACACAGACGACAAGAGCAAGGATAAATGTATCTTCTTGTGCTTTAATGGATGTTTCATCTCCTGGCATAACTTTCTCCTCCACAACCTCATCACCGATACCTTTCTCCATCAGCATTCCTCAAAAGACGAGGACAGCAAGTGTTTTATCCGTGTTGTCGAATAAAGATGACGATCTCGATAATCTCAATTAGGAAAATTCATGTGTGAATATCGATGCGAGGGCTGAACTTGTTGGACGAATCGTAATGATGACTCCTGAGATCGGCAGATTTAGTGGTCGTTTTGATGTTGGTATATATTTATATATATTGCAAAAATATTTCATCACCTGGCATGAACGTTGAGTGTTTTCGTGTTTTAAATGAGCGTGAGTGGTTTTTGTTTGAGCAGGGGATGGTCCATATGTTGTAGCTGGTAGAGATGGTGTAGGACCAAAATTAAACTTGCTTTTGAGATTGGTATTCATGAAACCGTTCGAATCGACTTGGTAACAAAGAATCTTTTGTGTTTTTTTTTTCCTTGGTCTGCGTCCAAACACACTCATGGTTTTACGTTTGTTTCAGGTCGCTATGAATGTGAATTATATTATTACTTGTGGTGCAATCCCTCAGAGTTTCCTAGATTATTTTGGTTATAGTCGAGTCAATGTAGACCTTGCAGAAAAGGTATCTTTATCACTTTTCCCCTTTGATGTTTCTTTTCTTTAGGAGTTGATGATATTGATGTTGAATATTATGCTTCATGTCTAAGGTCATTAAAGGGATTCTTGATGGTTGTCAACAATCCAGCTGTGACCTCACTGGAGGAGAGGTATTTCTCCCCCTAATTCCAGCTTTTGACAATGTATAGTTTATGATGGATTTGCTAATTTTGGTATATACTTTTGAGTTTGATTGTAGCGATGCCTGACTTTTATGCAAAGGGCGGATACGATCTCCTCGGGTGTACAATAAGCATAGTGAAGAAATATTCTATTATAGGCAGGAAAAACAAAGCGGTTGGAGATGTTCTTATTGGTCTCCCTTCGAGCGGTNGATGTTCTTATTGGTCTCCCTTCGAGCGGTCTTCATTCCAATGGTTTCTCTTTAGCAAGAAGGCAACTTAGTGATAATGTAGTAGATTTTTTGGCACTAAACTATCGACTAAAGGCCCCAACATTTTGCAGGATATTGGCTCAAAGTGGTTTTTTCGTTGAAAGATGAACTTCCAAGTGGATCAAGTACCCTTGGTAAAGCTTTAATGACACTTATTGTCATTTATGTGAAACAAGTTTGTTTTCTTTTGTCAACAAAAATTTCATCCATCATCTAAATTTTACCAGTCCTGTGATTTTTCTCTCTATTTCATAATCAAAAAATGAGGAACGAAGGGGATAACTCATATAATAGGAGGAGGTTTCACATACAACATTTCCCGAGTTTTACCAAATAGGTTGGGTGTGGTTATTCACACAAATGCTTGGAACTTCCACCTTTGTTCAAATATTTCCAAAAGGTAACGAGAGAATCATAGAAAGCATGAACAACGAAAATAGGAGGGTATTGGCTCAAAGCAGTAAAATGCGGCCGTCCCTATGGAGAATGCAGATTCACTTTCTTCATTAGAATGGTTGAAGAAAATCGTGGAAGAAGGGTTCAAGAAATTGAATCAAAAGTTTGATTGATTAGAGAGAAGTATTGTAAACGTGGAAGGTTTTATGCATGAAGCATTAGATGCTAGGAGGTCGTTTGAAGGCATTGACTATCAATTAAACGACAATCATGCTGATTCGGATGCTGTAAGAGATAAGAACAAGGTAACAATTTGTTATCTTAAATTATAAAACAAAAATATCACACTTGGTATAACTTTGTACAATTGTTTATGTTTTGAAGAAGTCGATTTTCAACAAAGGTACTAATGGTGGAGTTGGTGAGACACAACGATAGTAGGATGAAGTGACGGTGGTAGTAGAGAAAAAACAACCCCAAGTAGTTGCTACCTATAGTTATTCGTTGTGCAAGAAACTTGAAAAATATAACACTTGATATTCTTATATTCTTGAACGAATGGGTGACAGTTGGTAATGCTAAGTAAAATTGTTTTTGTTTTGCAGGATTAGAATGACGAAAAAGATGTTAATGGTGTTGATAAGGAAGGATTCATTTGCTCTAACATGTTTCTTCATCCAATACCATACTTGTTTTTGTACAAGGATTCTTTTGTTCTAACATGTACAAATAAGAATACATATTCTTATAACTCTCTGTTGCACTACCACGCACATTCTTAATAACTTGATTTTTTTCTCTCCATACAAATAAGAATATGACATTGTCATACCAATTTTTCCTTCAACCAAAGATATGATACTTTTAGGAGTTTGTGTTTCAAAATTGACCTGGATAATCTTCATGAAGAATTGATGCAACTAATAGTAGAGTGCTTTTTCTTTTATTGCCGTTTGTACTCGCACTGGTCCGTGAGCATGTATGCATCTTGTTGTATGTTCTATCCGATAAACAAGTCGCATTCTTAGGCTTTGTGGCTCGTAAAGATCATTTACAACCTTGTTCTGCAGTACAACATTTTACCATGTATCGAGTTCTATCCAATTTTTTTATAGCGATCCCAAAAAATTCCAATGTCCCATTTGTTAAGGATTAATTAACAACAACAAAAAGATATTGCTTCAAATCCAATTCAAATCTTTAAATTGCAAATCCAATTGAAATCTCCAAATCTATTGGTTAACAGGATAAAATCTACTAATAAAATTGATCTTTTAAAGCTAAAGTAACTCACTTTAATGATGAATCTTCAAATTCAGTGGAACTTCAATGGAGCTTCAATGGGATGAGCTCGATAAGCTCGTTCGCGAAAGGGATGTTGCCCGAGAATCGTGGCTTGTGATTGGCTGAAATTCTAAGTTTTTCATTGGTCAAAGGGTTGCAGAAAATCATAGAAGCATTAGATGCTAAAGGTCGTTTGAAGACATGGACTATCAATTAAACGATAATCATGCTGATTCAAAAGCTATAAGAGATGAGAACAAGGTAACAACTTGTTATCTTAAATTATAAATCAAAAATGTCACACTTGTTATACCTTTGTACAATTGTTTATGTTTTGCAGGATCCGTTTTTCAACAAAGGTGCTAGTGGTGGATTTGGTGAGACACAACGACAGGTGGATAAAGTGACGGTGGTGGTAGAGGAAGAACAACCCCAGGTAGTTACCTATAGTGATTGGATTGTGCAAGAAACTTGGAAAATGTAACACTTGGTATTTTTATATTCTTGAACAAAAAGATGACACTTGGTAATGCTAAGTAAAACTGTTTTTGTTTTTCTGGATTAGAATGACGAAAAAAGTGATAATAGTGTTCATAAGTTCCTTTGCTCTAACATGTTTCTTCATCCAATACCACACTTGTTTTTGTACAAGGGTTCTTTTGCTCTAACATGTACAAATAAGAATACATATTCTTATAACTCTCTGTTTGACTACCACGCACGTTATTAATAGCTTGATTTTTTCCTCTCCATGCAGTAGCATATGACATTGTCGTACCTATTTTTCCTTCATCCAAAGAGATGATACTTTTAGGAGTTGGTGTCTCAAATTGATGTGGATAATCTTCATGAAGAACTGATGCAACTAATCGTGGTGTGCCTTTTCTTTTGTTGCCGTTTGTACTCGTACTGGCCCGTGAGCATGTATGCATCTTGCTGTATATTCTAACTGAGAAACAAGTTGCATGCTTAGGCTTTGTGGCTCGTAAAGACCATTTACAACCTTGTTCTGCAGCACAACATTTTACCACGTAGCGAGTTCTATCCGGATTTTTTATAGCGATGCCAAAAAATTCCAATGTCCTATTTATTAAGGATCAATTAACAACAACAAAATGATAATGCTTCAAATCCAATTCAAATCCCTAAATTGCAAATTCAATTGAAATCTCTAAATCTATTGGTTAATAGTGCAAAATCTACTAATAAAATTGATTGTTTAAAGCTAAATTGCTCCCTCCTGTTATCAGTCTCTGGTTTCTCTCTCGACACCTAAACTGCTCAGGGCCATGGAATACTGGATTTTGCAGTCTTCTTTTTGATCAGCGATCAGATTTACACAGACGACAAGAGCAAGGATAAATGTATCTTCTTGTGTTTTAGGTGGATGTTTTATCTCCTGGCATAGCTTTCTCCTCCAAAGCCTCATCACCGATACCTTTCTCCATTAGGTTTCCTCAAAAGACGAGGACAGCAAGTGTTTTATCTGTGTCGTCGAAGAAAGATGACGGTCCCGAGAATCTCAATTTGGAAGATTCATGTGTGAATATCGATGCGGGGACTGAACTTGTTGGACGAATCGTAATGATGGCTCCTGAGATCGGCATATTCAGTGGTCGTTTTGATGTTGGTATATATTTATATATACTGCAAAAATATTTCATCACCTGACATTAACGTTGAGTGTTTTCTTGTTTTAAATGAGCTTGAGTGGTTTTTTTTTTTAGCAGGTGATGGTACATATGTCGTAGCTGGTAGGGATGGTGTAGGGACCAAAATTAAACTTGCTTTTGAGACTGATATTCATGAAACCGTTGGAATCGACATGGCAACACAAAAGAATCTTTTGTGTTTTTTTTTTCTTGGTCTGCCTCCAAACACACTCATGGTTTTACGTTTGTTTCAGGTCGCTATGAATGTGAATTATATTGTTACTTGTGGTGCTATCCCTCGGAGTTTCCTAGATTACTATGGTTCTAGTCGAGTCAATGTAGCCCTTGCAGAAAATTTATCTTTATCACTTTTCCCCTTTAATCTTCCTTTGCTTTTAGTAGTTGATGATATTGATGTTGAACATTATGGTTCATAAAGGTCATTAAAGGGTTCTTGATTTTTGTCAGCAATTCGGCTGTGATCTCACTGGAGGAGAGGTATTTCTCCCCCTAATTCCAGCTTTTGACAATGTAGTTTATGATGGATTTCTAATTTTGGTATATACTTTTGAGTTAGATTGCAGAGAAGCCTGAATTTTATGCAAAAGGCGAATACGATCTCCTCAGGTGTGCAATAAGCATAGTGAAGAAAGATTCTGTTATAGGCAGGAAAAACACAGTGGCTGGAGATGTTCTTATTTGTCTCCTTTCGAGCTTATTTGTCTCCTTTCGAGCGGCCTTCATTCCAATGGTTTCTCTTTAGCAAGAAGGCAACTTAGTGATAATGTAGTAGTTTCTTGGCACTAAATTATCGACTAAAAGCTTTTTTGCAAGGTATTGGCTCAAAGCGGTTTTTCGTTGAAAGATGAACTTCCAAGTGGATCAAGTACCCTTGGTGAAGCTTTAATGGTACTTATTGTCATTTATGTGAAACAAGTTTGTTTTCTTTTGTTAAGAAAAATTTCATCCATCATCTAATTTTTACCAGTCCTGTGATTTTTTTCTCTCTATTCTATTCACATGTACTTGGCATAATCGAAAAAAGAGGATTGAATTGGATAACTCATATAATAAGAGGAGGTTTAACAGACAACATTCCCCGAGTTTTACCAGTTGGTTTGGGTGTGGTTATTCACATTGATGCTTGGGAAGTTCCACCTTTATTCAAATTTATCCAAAAAGTAACGCGAGAATCATAGAAAGCATGAACAAAACGATGTTTTATACTTTAGAATGTCTGATTATTTTTTTCTTTTTTGTTATTATATAGTAAGGGAGTGTAGAAGACGGTGAGATGAGAATGACATTTAATTTGGGAATTGGGATGGTTATGGTAGTCAGACTCTGTACCATATCACATCGGAGAAGTTATCAATGGTGTAGGCATAACCTATCATTAGAATATGTTGTGTTCTACTATTGTGGGTCTAGAATACCCTGTCCCAGCCTTCCAACATGGCCGAACCTTCTGCTTTAAAACCCTTTACCTAGGTTAATTATCTCTTAAAACCATTAACCCTCGAATAGTACACAGCGGAAACCTTCCTAATATGACCATCAATCGATACATCCGACTATTATTTCCTTGGTTCAATTCCAACCAAGCACTTGTCCGGTTTTGATGGCAGGGGACGCGGGCGTGGCAGAGGTCGAGGCAGAAGACGTTCAGCTCCACCTCGAGCTAACAATGCTCAAGCCGTCACTACCAATGAATACCCAAATCCGCCGAGTGTAAGCAAGGAAGCATGGTCCGCCATTGTGAATTTGCTAAAACCCGAAAATTCACCTCCCACCGAGAAACTATTTGGTAATGTTGATTTTCTCCTAGACTCATGAGCATCCCATCACATGACGGGTGATGAAGATCTCTTAACAAAACTCATTGATATTCCTCGTTGCATCGTCGTTCTCCCAAACGGGAAGCACTCCTTTGCAACAAAAGAAGGATCCCTACATCTCGGCGATAACACATCTCTCAGCCATGTGCTTTATGTGCCTGATTTATCATGCACTCTGATCTCATTCGCTCGTTTATTACGAGAGCTATCTTGTTACGCCATTTTTACTAACAAGTTTTACATTATACATGACCGTTCTTCGAAGACGCCGATTGAAGTAGGTGAAGAAGAGAACGGGGTTTATCACTTTCACAGGGTCATTCAAGCTAAAGCACACAAGACGTCGATAGTGGCTGAGGCAGTTATGTGGCATCAACGCTTAGGGCATCCTAGCAAGAAAGTGTTATCTACTTTTTTTATCTACCTTAGAAGATTTTGATGTTAGTGGTTTTGATTTTAAGGAGCTTTGTGATGTTTGCATTCAAGCAAAACAAACTCGTGTTCCAATTCCAGAAAGTAATAATAAAGCAGCATAGTGTTTTTTTAATCCATTGTGATGTCTGGGGACCCCACAGTATTTCCTCATCATGCGGTGCTTACTATTTTCTGGCAATCGTTGACGATTATTCTCGCGCAGTCTGGACGCACTTATTACTTGCTAAGAGTGAAGTGGCATCAGTTCTCATACATTTCTTTGCTATGACAGAAAGACAATTTGGAAACAAGGTCAAAACAGTTCGGAGTGATAATAGAATCGAGTTCATTTGCATGAAATCTTATTTTGGGACGAATGGTATTTTGCATCAAACATCTTGTGTTGGTACACCACAGCAGAACGGAAGAGTAGAGCGTAAGCATCGACACATCTTTAACATGGCTAGAGCTCTAGTCTTTCAAAGTCACTTACCGACTAAGTTCTGGGGGGAGAGTGTTCTCATTGTTGCATATCTTATTAACCGTACTCCTACTCCGCTTCTCAATGGAAAAACTCCTTATGAGCTTCTCTACAATCAACCTCCATATTACTCCAATCTTCGAATCTTTGGGAGCCTTTGTTTTGCTAAAAGACAAACAACCAAAACAGACAAATTTGATCCCAGAAGTAAACGCTGCATTTTTCTTGGGTATCCGCAAGGTCAGAAAGGCTGGAAAGTAATGGATCTTGAAACTGGTTCTCACTTTGTGTCCCGTGATGTCATTTTCAATGAGAGCTCGTTCTTGTATGCTTCTAATGCTCTGCCGGAACAATCTCTCAAGCTTTGCCGGAACCAACATTTTCTCCATCTCCATCTTCTCTTCCAAGGGTAGAAAATTTTCTCGACTCATCTCCAGCAGTTCCCACTCCCGAATCCAGGGGGAGCCTTGAATCCACTCCACCTACACTTCCACCAGCTTGTGATACGGCCATAGTCACACCAGCTGTTGATTCTCCTCCTCAGATCGAGTCGGACTCATCTCCTATTCCTCCTCCTACTGAACAGTTGGGTTGTGGGCTGCGAACATACTCTGCTCAATGTGATATAAACCATGCTCTCGACATCACTACCTCGAACTCGGCTTCTTCTGGTACGTGTTTATATCCTATCGCTAACTTTGTCTCATGTGATCGCTTCTCAGATAGTCATATTGCATTTCTGGCTGCAATCACTCTCAGTATGGAACCTGTGCACTTTAAAGATGCCGTTCAATACGAAGATGCCCTTGAACTCAACCGCACATGGTCTTTTCAACAGTTCCCTCCCGGCAAGAAAGCTCTCGCTTCAAAATGGGTCTACAGGCTCAAATTCAACTTCGATGGACCACTTGAGCGCCACAAAGCACGCTTGGTTGTTATGGAAAATTTTCAAGAAGAAGACGTTGATTATGATGAAATGTTTGCTCCGGAGGTCAAACTGAACACAATTCGCATTCTCCTTGAAGTCGCTGCTGCTAAGAACTGGGAAATACATCAAATGGACGTCCACAACGCTTTCCTTCACGGTGATTTGGATGAAGAAATTTATATGAAGCCACCACCGGGTTTTCAACCGTCGGATCCATCTCTTGTATGTCGCCTACACAAGTTATTGTATGGCTTACGACAGGCGCCGCATTTTTGGTTCGCAAAGCTCTCCAATGCACTACTTGGCTACGGTTTTGTTCAATGTCAGAAAGATTATTCTCTATTCTCTCGTGTCCGTGGTTCCACCGTTGTTCACATCCTCGTGTACGTCGATGATCTAGTGATTCTCGGTAATGACTATGACGCTATCTCCCAATTCAAAGATTATCTTCATAAGTGCTTCCGCATGAAAGATTTGGGACCCTTGAAATATTTTTTGGGCCTTGAAGTTGCACGTGGACCTGAAGGCATCTATGTGTCTCAACGTAAGTATTGTCTCGACATCATCTCCGAATGTGGTCATACTGGAGCACGACCCGTCGATACTCCGATCGAACAAAACCATCGCCTTGCTTCAGACACGGGTCCATTTTACGCAAATGGTTCGAAGTATCGGCGACTCATTG
Organism: Kernera saxatilis; assembly: GCA_900406395.1. Classification (NCBI taxonomy): domain Eukaryota; kingdom Viridiplantae; phylum Streptophyta; class Magnoliopsida; order Brassicales; family Brassicaceae; genus Kernera; species Kernera saxatilis. Next base: position 17,831 of record OVAY01001546.1, on the reverse strand, counting down.
GTCGTCTTGTCTACCTAGCATTAACACAGCCCGAACTCAGCTACGCTATTCACATCTTGGCTCAGTTAATACAAACGCCTCTGCAAGCACATTGGGACGCTGCCTTACGCATTGTTCGCTATCTCAAAGGCTGTCCGGGTCAATGCATCTTGCTCTCGTCAACTAGTGACCTTAAACTCACGGCATATTGTGACTCCGACTGGGCCTCCTATCCTCTCACTCGACGATCTCTCAGCATCTATGTTGTGCTTCTTGGTGACTCTCCAGTGTCTTGGAAAACAAAGAAACAACCGCGCATCTCTCGTTCATAAGCCGAGGCAGAATATCGCTCCATGGCACTTGCGACTCAAGAGCTAATGTGGATCAAGGAACTTCTTCTCTCACTTGGGATCTCTCACGATGCTCCAATGAAACTCATATGCGACAGCAAGTCCGCTCTTCACATTGCTGCAAATCCAGTTTTTCACGAACGCACCAAGCACATCGAAGCTGACTATCATTTCATACTAGTTGAAATCACGTCTGGATATATTGCTACCTCTCATGTCTCCATCGACGAACAACTTGCTGATCTACTAAAGTAGTAAAAAAAGTAAAAAAAAGATGAGCAACCATGCTACAACCAATTTGTTTGGCTACTTTTATTTCTTTCCTATTCTAAAGTATTGCATGGACGTTCGGATACCCGTTCGTGTTCGGGTCAGTTCTATTCGGGTTCGGGTCTTTCAGGTTTAGGGGTCGAGGTCCCATACGGATCGGGTTCTATTCAATTCCTTCTCCTTTAGGGTCAGTTCGGGTATGTAAATGAAGAACCGGCTTAGAACCGAATTTTGTTTTTGTTTCGGTTTGGATCGATTACTTTTTACGTAAATGTAACCAAAACTATCCAAATTACTCAATAAACCTGAATACCTTTTACCCAAATGTAACCAAAACTACCCAAATATACCCAAATTACTTTAAAAACTTGATTATTTTTCTACTCTAATATAACCAAAACTACCCAAATTACTCAAAAAATTTGATTACATTTTACTCAAATGTAACCAAAAGTACTCAAATATACCAAAATTACCCAAAAAAAATCGATTAGTCATGAAACTGTAACATCCTTGAAGAGGTTAAAAGAATTGATTTGGCTACCTATCACCAAAGTGCACTTATCTTTTCTGTCACAAGTTCTGTCAGAACTCCAGAGTTAAGCGTGCTTTAGCTGGAGCGATTGAAGGATGGGTGGCCTATCAAGAAGTGATTTCAGGTACCGTGCAAGTGAGGACAAAGCACGGGGAAAGATCGCGTGGTGATTGCAGGGTTAGTATATCATGACTTTCGAGCCTCTTGGTTAACGCACCGAGCGTCGGACAGGGGTGGGCCGGCCCATGGGCCTAGTGAGAGGACATGGGGGCCCACTGTTAGGGGCAATTGGGCGTTATAAGTGGTATCAGAACCGGTTAGCCATCCCAGTTCTGACCTGGGAGGCGTCTAGGGACTGGCATGGGTTCGCAACAAGGACGTTGCGCGCTGTGAGAGGGGGTGAATTGAAACATCCCGGAAGAGGTTAAAAGAATTGATTTGACTACCTATGTCACCAAAGTGTACTTATCTTTTCCGTCACTTGTCCTGAGAGAACTCCAGAGTTAAGCGTGCTTGAGCAGGAGCGATTGAAGGATGGGTGACCTATCGGGAAGTCATTTCTGGTACCGTGCGAGTGAGGGTAAAGCACGGGGAAAGATCGCGTGGTGATTGCAGGGACAGTAAATCATGACTTTGGAACCTCTCGGTTAACGAATCGAGCGTCGGACAGAGGTGGGCCGGCCCATAGACCTAGTGAGAGGACATGGGGGCCCACTGGTAGGGGCGGTCGGGGCGTTATAGAAACCAAACTTAAGTTTCGGTTAAAAAGGGTAATGGATTAGTGTTTAGTATCGGATATATTCGGTGATATAAGATTGGAATCACTCCAACTTAAGATCACCCAATGATCAAGAGATTCCAAAGCTTTGGATGTGGAAGGTGGACGATGTGATGATGAAGATGATGATAAGATGATTGACTCGCTCAATCAAGTGAATGATCTAGGTTTTTTTAATTATACAAACAAACTGATATGTGGTCTCAATAGAAAAGAAGTGAATCACATAATAATGATGAGAACAAATAACTCTATAGGAGTCCACCTAGAGAATCTTTTGTAACAAGAACACAAAGACAACTTTGTAGACTGAATAATACTGGTTTTTAATTTCAAAAAGGATGCTTACAAATGATGTAAAAGTCGAGCTTTTATAGGCTCTAAAGCTAACGATCTACTCTAAATACTAAAAGAAAGAAATAAACAACAATAAAGAAATATGGCCGTTGGTATCTTGACCAAATAAGGTAAGTTTGATGGCTCCTTTGTATCTTGATATCTTGATATCTTGAGAATAATATCGTGATCCCTAAGTCTTCTAGAAGTCTCCTTTAGCTCCACATGATCACAATATAGCCATTGGAATAGATTAAGTGCTCTCGGGTCCAAATATGGAAAGTCTTGGTGCATGAGTGAACATGATTGAATCCACCTGATCCAATGGCTGGGAATGAAGCTTGAGATATCTTTAAGAGCCTCTAGTTGTATTAGAAACTCCCCTGGTCGCCAAAAAAATGATTCCAATCTCCAAAACCCATAAGGTTCTAAATAAGACAAGTCGAGGATCCTTCGGTTTGGAAATTGAATAACTTTCAAAACGAAGATCTATCTTGAACTGAATCAAATTCGCAACGTGCCTCTGATGGCTCAAGAATCTAGAACAAGTCGTTTCATAGCTTAATCACTTTTGGTTTGATCGGAATCCTCTATTGACTGTGCATACGTCCATATCAGAAAGGTTGCATTTCACCCGATTTGAAAAGCTCATAACTTCCTCATGAGAACTGATTTTTGGATGATTCCACTTCGAGGCGTGCTCTAGATGAACTATGTTTATGGAAAAATCTGGTGTTTTTCTTAACTCCCCATGGTCGGTTTGATGTGCTCCATGATAGGCACATGGGTCATTGTCAGATCCTATGCGGCTTGAATGACACGTTTGATAGAGCTCCGGTTCAGCTACTGTTCTGATGACCTCATCGTTCTCTCCCCATTGACTGAATTTTTTCCTAAAAATTGTAGGATGTGCACATAGATAATTCAAGTTAGTTTCTTGAAATAAATGCAAGTTTAGAAGATTACCTCGGGTAAGGGTTCGTGTGTTGCTCGAATGAAGTCGATGTTGTGCATCCGATGGTTCTTCTTTGATCAGAAAGGAAGAAATGACTCCTCTTTCATGCTCTTAATTCTTGGACAGTACAGTAGTCTCCTTTGTGAACTCTCCTATTTCACTTTTTATTTCCCCTTTGAGTTCTTCTCGGATGTTAACTTGGGAATGGGGATTTGTATGCCCCTCCATTGTACCTAAACCTTTACCAAGCTCTTTCAAACACAAAAGGTGTATTATCACAATCATGGAATCATTAAAAACAGAATGGTTCAAGTGATCACTTATCTCGGTTTGGTTTGTTATTGTGGACTTTATCACCACATCACTTTGATCATTCTTTTGATCTTTGGTAATGATGCTCACTTATTGTTCTTCAGCACTGTCCATGTGCGCATCTTTGGTTCCTAAACCTGCATCAACACCCATTGAAAAAGACAAGTGTTTCATACTAGAAGTTGAAACAAGATTATCTAATTTTTTCTTTTGATCACTTTCGGTCTTTGGTTTTAAAGATGTGAGATTTTCCATTTTCCTAGTTAGGCATGTTGCAGCAATATGTCCTTTACCTTTACATCTATAACAGACTGTGTCAATTACTTTCGAAAGATTAGAGGACTTACATTGCTTTGTTTTTCCTTGTGGCTCAAGTAATGGCTTTGCACTTGGCTTTTGAGCTACGGTTTGCTGAGTTGGATTTGCTTGTACTTCATTGAACTTAGCTGGTTGCTTAACCTTCATTTTCTCCTTTAAGGTATTTGGGAACACTTTTGTTGGTTCAGGACAACGAGCTCTCTTTGTCATGGTTGTTGGTTTCGCCTTTGTTGCTAGAATCCACCTCCTTGGTTTGGTATGATAATAGCTTGGCACATGGTGTTGAATTTGTGCTGCAGCTTTCTTCACGAACTCTTCATAAATCTCCAACTTGAAGCTCTCCCATGTATGGACTAGCTCATTATAGTATTCTTGGACATCTTGTTGTATGTTCTAACCGAGAAACAAGTTGTATTCTTAGGCTTCATGGCTCATAAAGACCATTTACAATCTTGTTCTCACAATATTTTACCACATATCGAGTTCTATCCGATTTTTTATAGCGATCCCAAAAAATTTCAATGTCCCATTTATTAAGGATCAATTAAGAACAACAAAAGGATAATGCTTCAATTCCAATTCAAATCCAATTGAAATCTCCAAATCTATTGGTTAATAGGGCAAAATCTACTAATAAAATTGATCATTTAAAGCTACAAATAACTCACTTTAATGATGAAGCTTCAAATTCAGTGGAACTTCAATGGGATGAGCTCGATAAGCTCGTTCGCGAAAGGGATGTTGACCGAGAATCGTGGCTTGTGATTGGGCGAAATTCTAAGTTTTTCATTGGTCGTATTTGTTTTTGATTTTTGATTTTTGATTTTTTAATATTTTAGTAAAAGAAAATTGAAGAATTCAAATTTCATTAAAAATGTAGGGGCATTGGAGAATAAAACTGGTATAGGAGAATTTTTTTGTGCAAACAAGGGCAATTGAACAATTTCTCCTTCCTGTTATCAGCCTCTGGTTTCTCTCTTGACACCTAAACTGCTCAGTGCCATGGAATCCCATATTTTGCAGTCTTCTTTTTGCTCACCGATCAGATTTACACAGACGACGAGAGCAAGGATAAATGTATCTTGTTGTGTTTTTATGGATGTTTCATCTCCATCAGCTTTCTTCAAAAGACGAGGACAGCAAGTGTTTAATCTGTGTCGTCGAAGAAAGAGGACGGTCCCGAGAATCTCAATTACGAAGAATCCTCTGTGAATATAGATGCGAGGGCTGAACTCGTTGGACGAATCGCAATGATGGCTCCTGAGATCGGTAGATTCAGTGGTCGTTTTGATGTTGGTATATATTAATATATACTGCAAAAATATTTCATTACCTGACATGAACGTTGAGTATTTTCGTGTTTTAAATGAGCATGAGTGGCTTTTGTTTGAGCAAGTGATGGTACCTATGTCATAGCTGGTAGGGATGGTGTAGGGACTAAAATTAAACTTGCTTTTGAGACTGGTATTTATGACACCGTTGGAATCGACTTGGTAACAAAAACTAATCTTTTGTGTTTTTTTTTTCCTTGGTCTGCCTCCAAACACACTCATGGTTTTACATTTGTTTCAGATCTCTATGAATGTGAATTATATTGTTACTTATGGTGCAACCCTTTGGGGTTTCCTAGATTATTATGGTTCTAGTCGTCACAATGTAGACCTTGCAAAAAAAGATATTTCCCTTTGATCTTCCTTTGCTTTAGGAGTTGATGATATTGATGTTGAACATTATGCTTCATTGCTAAGGTCATTAAATGGATTCTTGATGGTTGTCAGCAATTCGGCTGTGACCTCATTGGAGGAGAGGTATTTCTCCCCATAATTCCAGCTTTTGACAATGTAGTTTATGATGGATTTGCTAATTTTGGTATATACTTTTGAGTTACATTGCAGAGATGCCTGACTTTTATGCAAAGGGCGAATACGATCTCCTCGGGTATGCAATAAGCACAGTGAAGAAAGATTCGTTATAGACAGGAAAAACACAGTGGCTGGAGATGTTCTTATTGGTCTCTCTTCGAGCAGCCTTCATTCCAATGGTTTCTATTTAGCAAGAAGGCAACTTAGTGATAATGTAGTAGTTTCTTGGTACTAAACTATTGACTAAAGGCCCCAATTTTTTTGCAGGGAATTGGTTCAAAGCGGTTTTTCGTTGAAAGATGAACTTCCAAGTGGATCAAGTACCCTTGGTGAAGTTTTAATGGCACTTATTGCCATTTATGTGAAAAAAATTTGTTTTCTTTTGTCAACAAAAATTTCATCCATCATCTAATTTTTACCAGTCCTGTGACTTTTTCTCTCTATTCCATTCACATGTACTTGGCATAATCGACAAAGGAGGAGTGAAGGGGATAACTCATATAATAGGAGGAGGTTTCACAGACAACATTTCCTGAGTTTTACCAGATGGTTTGGGTGTGGTTATTCACACTGATGGTTGGGAAGTTCCACCTTTGTTCAAATTTATCCAAAAGGTAACGAGAGAATCATAGAAAGCATGAACAAAACGATGTTTTATACTTTAGAATGTCTGATTATTTTTGTTTTATGGTTATTATATAGTAAGGGAGTGTAGAAGACGGTGAGATGAGAATGACATTTAATTTGGGAATTGGGATGGTTATGGTGGTCAGACTCTGTAGCATATCACAGAGAAGAAGTTATCAATTGTGAAGGCGTAACCTATAATTAGAAGAAGTTGTGTTTATACTTTTTTTTTCTCTTTTTCTTATTAACAAGCCCCAAAAGTGTTATGTTCTACAATTGTGGGTCTGAAATACCCCGCCCCAGCCTTCCAAGGCTGCGGTTGAAGCGTTCCAAGTTCCAAGCACTTGCTGGCTGAACATTCTAATTTAAAACCCTTTACCTAGGTTAATTATCTCTTCGAGGCTTTATCCTTTTTATCTAGCTAACTACATACTTAGCTGTTTCAAGCTAAAAACCATTAACCCACGAATAGTACACATCGAAAAGCTTAAAACCATTAACCCTCGAATAGTACACATCGAAAACCTTTCTAATCTAACGATCAGTCCATACATCCGACTATTATTTCCTTGGTTCAATTCCAACCACACACTTGTCCGGTTTGACCATCTTTTGCCTTCGGACAGTTCACTTGTCTTATGTTTGTCCTAAATCGATCTACTCGAATCAAGTCATGCATTCCTATGCATCTATCGTTCCATCCCCCCTAGACCATTATGTCTAAAACTTGGCAAGACTTATTTCCAAATATTTATGCTTTAATGAACTTACCTTAGCCTTTTTTACGGATTCGGTTGATCCTGGATCCGTCTTGTTGATCCATTCGATCGAACGGTCGTGTCCACCTATGTTCCACCTATCCCCATCAATACTTAGTCATTCAACCAACCATCCCCACATGACCAAGTCTCCACAAAGATCTTCTTCCCTATCAAATCTCTGAATCTTCCTATCGTCTAAGCACATCCTCCTTTACCCTTGGTCCGATCTTGGGTCATCCACTTTGGATCGCCCGATCATCCATGAATCTTCCAACGGTCCATAATCCCATCTGGATCCTATCTGCTCTCGGTTGTTTAGTGTATTCGGTACTCTATCTTTGTTTGCCTTGGTTCGTGCCACGTCGATCCATCAATCCATTGTTCCCGGATCTTGGTCGATGGTGCATGGTCCTTTATCGACCTGGTTCTCGTTCCTGACTGTTCTACCCATCGACAATCTCCATCGATCCACTTGCAATGTTTGGTCGATGTCTCGAATACTTCGATCGATCCTTGCATTCGTCCATCGATTCGCCTTCTCTCGGATCATGGATAATAGCGGTTGAACCATGGTCAATCCGATTCGCCCGGTTCACCATGATTCCATACCCGCGACTCCTTTTTACCGCGAATCATTGTTGGTGAATTCCTTGTGTATCGCGATCACCCATAGTCAATTCTTCTTGCCCATGGATCCGATCACGGTGAGTCCGTGTCGTCTGTTTCCCCTTTCTATCTTTTGTCGTGGCCTTTCTTTTCGCCTTAGGTGTGAGAGTTTTCCGCATTTGGGCGTGTGTTTCCCCTTGGGCGAGAGTATTCCCATTTCCAATCAACCATCATTCTTTTATAGAATCCTAGGGTCGGTTTTTTTTTCATAAAACTGCCCCTTCCTCATCCCCCGATCTAGCCCATCCATTTAGATCCACGGATACGATTTAATCTTACCCATCAAACGCGCTCTTTGTATCGTAGCAAGCACTTGGACGGTTTTATAACTTTCTTGGCACATGTGTTTATCCCACACACGTACTAGCCACATTGCCCAACAGCCCACTGTTGGTTCCAACTCACCTGATAGCTGGACCACTCCACCTATCCATCTAGGTATTGTCAAGTCCATTGAACTAAGTCAGGTACTTGCCAGCTACCCGCCAGCTACTTTAGCTGAGTTGAACTGCCGACCAACTCATCCAGTTGACGAGCTGGTTCAGCTAGTCAACTAAGCTAGTTCAGCTTGTAGCTCATGTAGCTTAGCTCATGTAGCTTAGCTCCTCCAGATCATTTAGCTTAACTTTTTGGCTCCCATTTTACCCGAAATACCCGGTTCGGTTCGATTTTGGATATAGGTGATTTTACCCTATGGGTAATATCTTTGGGGACTAGTGGGTATCGGGTATTACCCGAATCGAACCGATACCCGAACGGGTATCCGAATTGTCCGAAAATATTAAATGTAGTGATTGTTTTTTGTTATTACGGATATATTTTTTGGTATTTTGAATATATTTTTGTAAGTTTTATCGGATTTTTGAATATACTTTTGATATTTTGAATATTTTTTCTTATTTTTTTTGGATTTTCGGGTATATTTTCGGATATTTAAGATATATTTCTAGATTTTTTGGTATATTTTAGGTATTTCGGGTAATAAATATCCGAACCGAACCGAACCCGAAATTTTTCGGGTAAAATCTGGTTCTGAAATTCGAGACTTGAACCGACCCAAAACCGATTAGAACTTAATCGAAACCGAATCGAAACAATATCGGTACCCAAATGGGTCCAAAACCCCTCTACCCGAAAAACCCAGAACCAATTGGGTCCTACCCGAAAACTCATGCCTAATCTAGATTTTGCCTTTTAAATATTTTCCCTTAATCACTACTCGTGATCCTTTGAGCATCCTTTTGTTACTTGGATTAACTTATTTCTTGGTCATTTTATTTCTTGGTCATATCATTTCTTGGTCATTTTTGACCTTGATCCTTCACCTTGGATTGGTTCAATTCGATAACACACGGTCAATCCATGTTTAGGGTGGGTAAACTTGCCCACAGTTCATCCGCAGTTAAACCCTTGACCGTCTGTGTGTACCAACAAACATTACCTATGTCTGAGGAGTCACTGAACCATTTCAAGTCCAATTTCACTTAATCTCCAAGCCATTTTCTGCCCAATCGTGACCATGGTCCATCTAAAAATAAATACTCCCACTGTTCCAAGATACGGATGTTACAGGGTCGGTGACCTTATTCTATTTAATGATAGTACTAATTTTAGTTTCAAAGACAATATAGTGGTGTTTCTTGAATCAGCTTGGAGATTTTGAGACATGACACTGAAGCAAATCTTTTGAATGATCACCAATAGTCATTACAAGAGCAAGACCCGCCTTTAAAATGATGAAAATGGGAACGGTCTCTAACGATCACAACACAATCATAAACATTAGATACAAACTTTGCGAAATTAAGACAATCAACACAAGTTCTGAGATTCTTGCTCACTCCAATGGTTGATCCTGGTGCTGTTGCGAGAATCTTAAATGCAATAGGTAGCTTCTTGCTATGGTATGTCAACGCATATCCCTTTTCTTCTTATGAATCTAGATTGTGCAGTTTCGAGGTGATTTCCGCAACATAACCTGCAATCTTCAGTTGCTGATTAATTTCTGCCAACTTCTTATAGATCTCTTCCTTTTGCGGATGCGAAACATCGTTTACAATAAACTAATGAACATTTCCTCGTAGCTCGATTGCACTGCATCTGAGTTTGGTCTGCATTCTTTTCTCCTTCATCAATGAGTGCAATTCAGTCACCTTCTCTCATTTCCCAACCGAAGAGTATATGGTGAGTAGCATAACATAATCTTCGGCTTCTTTGGCTTTAAGTTCGATAAGATGAGAAATCACACGTTCGCCAAGTTCCACATTTCCTTGGACACTACAAGCCCCGAGCAGCGTACGCCATATGGTGGAGTTCGGCTTCATCTCCATTGATTTTATAAGTCTGTAGGCTTTAACGAGTAGACGGGCACATCCCAAGAGGTCAATGATGCATCCATAGTAATGTAAATTTGGCTTCATCGACCAACCCAGAATTGCTACACGCAGACAATAAACATGTCAATGTATGTTCCTAAGGAGTGATTCAAAACTTCAACATTTTGTTGAAAGCTTCAATGGCTTCCCTTCCTAATCCGTTCATCGCTAAACCCAGGATCACAGCCGTACTGGATAACACATTTTTCACAAATTCGATTAAAGTCTTCGTAAGCCTTATCCATAGACCCGCATCATGAGTACATCGAAACAATAGTGTTGCGCAAGTTCAAAGCACCACCAAGTCCATTTTCATCGATAAAAGCATGAACTTGTTTACCAAAATCCGACGCATCCAAATTGGTGCAAGCTTGTAAAGTTAGTAAGCATGTTACACCGTCTGACTTTACACACCCATCGACGTCGTTCTTCATCTTATTAAACAAAACCATAACGTCTCGTGTACGTTTGCAGAAAACGCGATCTTCCAACACTTTATAAGCTTCACTGCCATTTTCACAGGTGGAGTGAGATCCATCAGTCTTCAATGTGAGACTATCCGAGAGAAACCCATCATTGAGAATCTTCCCGTGAATCTGCAAAACCACAGTGCAAGTCACCTGATTTGACGTAGCACTTGAGAGCAAAAGAAGACGAGAGCGGGTTTGTGGGAAGAAAGTTTTCGTCTGAGAGCTCGGAACAAGCTAAACCCTTCGCTGGGATTTCACTAACGGAGAAAGCTCTAATCATGATGTTGTAGTGAGAGACACTTGGGTTACTTCTCTGATAGAAGACCCGGCGCGAGTAATTGATGTCACGGAAAATGAGAGAGAGCTAGACGAGAGAGGAAGTGGTAGAAAACATTTGAGTTTTTGATTAAGGAAGTGCGAAGTAAGACGACGTGAATCTGCGAGAGATGGAATTTTCCGGTGGAAGATACGATCAGAGAAATCAGGTGATCGTCACTATTGATCATGGACTTCAACATAGACATTGATATTTTTTGAAAGAAGGTGAAATAATTTACCCACAAAAAGAGGATATTAAAGTGTTGAGGAAATCAAAAGAAGTTGATTATAGTATTTGATAATATCGAGTTAAATTTGGTAAAAACGCTCTCAGGCACAAGCATCGAGGTCTTCACTGTGCTAGTCCTTTTCGGCGTCGGAGGGGCTTTTCGATCTTTGGCTTGTTCTCTCTCGTATCTCCCCTTCTCTATATCTGCTTTGTCCCTCCCGACCATCTGATAGAGTCTTCATATTTTGGGGGTCAAAGATCTGGTTCGGGTCTGGCTCTAGCAGGCGCTTCTTTCTGTTTTGATACGCATTAAGCCTCCATCGTCAATGGCAGACCTTGTCTCGGTCTCAAATTGAAGATTGTTTCTCTTCCGCTTCGTCGACCATCCAAACTCCTCTCTTCCGAAGCTGACTTCAACGCTCTCTGGAAAGGTGTTAGATCAAGCCTAACAAAGAAGATCAGAGATGAGAAAGAACAAGAAGAAATGAGATGAGAGTGAAGAGTGAGATGAGAGGAGAAGTCTTTTGTCTGTATATTACTTTGATTAAAGATGCAACCCTAGATAAGGGGAATCAAGTGTTAAATACCTCAACGATAAGCTAAGCGAGAATTATTTACGTACTAATAACCCTCCTTCTCAACGAGAGGCTTTCTTCTTCTTTCTTAGTCAACTCTTAGCCACTCTTAACAGCCTCTTCCTGCGTCTTCTTCTCCCACCTGCGAGCTCTTCGACCTTTTGATCTCATCTTCTTCCTCATAAACGCTATGGGAACCTTCAACCTATCAATACTCCCCCAAGTGAAATAACCTTGTCCTCAAGGTTACAATGAGGAAATTGATCCAGCAGTGTTGAGAGTGATTCCCATGTAGACTCAAATAAAGGCAATCCCTTCCACTGCACCAACACTTCTACCTCTGCTCATGCTTCAGACCTCCTAACGTCCAGCAATGATTCTGGTTCTGTGGTCCATTCCAGATTCGAAGTGAGGATTGTCAGAATCTCTTGTGACTTATAGTAGTTTGGGACTGCCATCTTCAGCTGAGATACATGGAAAACCGGGTGAATGTTGCTATGAACAGGCAGCTGCAACTTGTAAGCCACTCGGCCTACCTTCTCAAGAATCTCATACGGTCCAAAGTATCTTGAAGTTTGAACAACTCCGACCAAAAGCTACTGAAAAATACCCGGTCTCTATCCGAAACTACAGTCTCCGGGAACCCATGTAATTTCACCACCTCCCTTATGAAAGCCTCAGCCACAGTCTTAGCATTGAATGGATGCTTCAAGGGGATAAAATGACTATATTTACTCAACCTGGCAACTACTACCACAATGACATTGAATCCCTTAAAAGAAGGCAGCCCTTCCACAAAATCTAAACTGATATTAGTCCAGATTTGTTTTGGAATAGGGAGAGGAGAAAGTAACCCATCAAGAGAGGTAGTGGCATATTTATTTTCTTGACATACCTGACAATTAGTGATGAACCTGATCACATCTCTTCGCATGCCCCTCCAGTACACTTCCAGCAACAGCCGCTTGTAAGTTTTCAAGGCCCTTCGTGTACTCCCACTGCACTAGCATGAAATTGTACCAACAAGCTTTGGATGAAAGGAGATTTGATGGGAATAACCAAGCACCCATTCTTGTATAGCAACCCATGCTCATAATTATACCCAGGAATTGCCTCTTCACCTTTTTCAATTGCCTGTATTATCGCCTTTAACTCTGGATTCTCTTTGACTAGTTTCGCAAACTCCTCCTTATCAATAGATAAAGGAGTAGTAAGCTCCAACTGGCTCAGCTTCTCTCCGTGAGGTCGTCTAGAGAGTGCGTCAACCACTCTATTAGCCACACCAGGCTTGTACTCGATGCGATAATTCAGCCCAATCAGCTTAGCAGCCCATCTCTGCTGCACTGTTGAAACTGCCTTCTGATCCAACAGATGTTGAAGGCTTCTTTGGTCTATCTTAATTACGGACTCCTTCCCCATCAGATAGTGTTTCCATTTGGAGACTGCCTTCACTATGCCCAACAATTCCCTCTCATAGACTAATCTTGTCCGTCCTTTAGAAGAAAAAGCTTGGCTTATAAACGCGAGTGGCCTTCTTCCTTGGGACAGAACTGCAGCTATACCCGCACCTGATGCATTAGTTTCTATGGAGAATGGCTGGCTAAAGTCGGATAAGACTAGCACCGGGAGGCTGGTTACTGCTGCTTTCAACTCCTGAAATGTCTTAGTAGCTGCCTCAGACCATTCAAAACCATTCTTCTTCATTAGTTCTGTCAAAGGTCTTGCCATCTTACCATATTTGCGTACGAACCTACGGTAGTAGCCTGTCAAACCCAAAAACCCTCTCAGTTCAGTGACGTTTCTTGGTTCGGGCCAACTAACCATTGTTGATATCTTCTCTGGGTCCGCCGCTACTCCCTTACCTGATATGATGTGGCCTAAATAGGACACTTCCTCACATCCAAAGGAGCATTTCTTTGCATTTGCATAGAACTAGTGTTCTCTCATGAGTTTGAGGACAGTATCCAGGTGCACCAAATATGTCTTGACGTCTCGACTATATATGAGAATGTCATCAAAAAACACCAATACAAACCTCCTCATATACGGACTGAATAGATCATTCATGATTTGACTGGAACGTTGACTGAGCATTCGTAAGTCCAAACGGCATAACCAGGAATTCGTAGTGCCCTTTCTATATCTTGAATGTCGTTTTCTCCACATCACTGTTCTTGACCCAGATTTGGTGGTAACCAGATTTCAGATCCAACTTTGAAAAAACTGTAGCTCCATGAAGTTCATCTAGCAGCTCCTCAATAACTGGAATAGGATATCGATCTGGTATAGTGGCGTTGTTCAACGCCCGATAATCCATACAAAAGCACTATCCACCATCCTTCTTCTTGACCAGAAGCACAGAGCTAGAGAAGGGGCTTATGCTCGGTCGTATGATCTGAGCCTCCAACATCTCCTGTATGAAAAGCACTATCCACCATCCTTTCTATTTCATTTTTCTGGATGAAAGAGTACATGTAAGGTCACCGGTTGATGGTTGTAGTTCCATCTGTGAGAGTGATGGCGTGCTCGCGATTTTGGACTGGAGGTAGCCCCCTTGGCATCTAAAAAACTTCTTCATATCTACTGACAACCTCCTGAACTGCAGCAGCATGCTGTTGCTGCCCTTGCGATCATGTAGCTTCAAATAACTCTATAAGTTTCAACAGAACAACAACACCTTTTTTCTTTACCACCCTTTCCAAGGAGTTAAGAGATATATGCTCTCTGCTCAAATTTGGGTCCCCCACAATGGTGACCCACCTCTCCTGAATTTTCCAACTGAGTGTACGCCTTGCCCAATTGATTATGGTATCACCCAATGTAGCCAGCTAGGAATACCCAAGAACCACATATGTAGTTCCTAATTCAAACATCAGAAACTCTCCCATGATTTCCACCTCTTGAATAGCCAACAAGACCCCTGAACATTTCCTTTTTCCGCGTACCACCTGCCCATTACCCACATAAACTCCAAATATTTTAGTATTGGTGTTAGGTAGACCTACCTCCATCGCTAACCTCGCAGAGATGAAATTGCTAGTAGCTCCAGAATCCACCAACACTATTACTTCCCTTTCACCGATCCTACCCTTCACCTTCATTGATTTCTCTGCGGTGAGACCAGCCATCGAATGTAGAGAGAGAGTAACCAACTCTTGTTCCTCCTCTTGCTCCTCTACTACCTCATGTTTCACTTTCTCTTCTATGTTACACCCTTCCTGCTCTGCGTCACTATCTAGTTTCAGACACTTGAACCTCTGGATTTTACAATGATGCCCAGGCATCCAACGTTCTACGCAATGTCTGCAAGGATTAGTGTTCCTTACCTCACCGCCTCCTGTAGTCTTTATCCCATCCCTGCTTGCATCAACCGATTTATATGCTGGTGCAAATGGGTTATGTTTGTGTTTGACTTTAAATTTTGGGTTATATTTGCAAGAACCCTTTGTATATAGGGTTTTGGAATATGACAAATTGTGTTTTAAATGGTGCAAATGGTTGCAATTTTAGAGAAAAAAATCTAGAAAAAATAGTTTCTGCTCACTTTACCATTTAGGTGGAAAATGTAAAATCAAATATTCAGCCCATTTTTCGCTAATTAGAGTAACAAAGAAGAAAAATATAAGGAAAATTATCCTCCACTAATTAGGAGAGGAATGAGCATAACCGTTTTTCCTCTAGATTTTTTTTTATTTTATTCCACTCAATCCAGCCATTTGCACCAAAGACTTGCATAATTTTGCGTTATTGGGATTGGGGTGTGGTATCGTTTGCATAACTTTCTAACTAATACTCAACAACAATAATAATTCATTTGTAATTTATACGGTAATTATTTATACTCCAACTCCATTCTATTTTCCACTCTAAACTCTATTTTAGAGTAAAACCGTCTCCAACCTCACTCTATTTCCTATTCTAAAGTAGAGTAAATTTATTGTCACTCTATATTTGGAGTAAATCTATTTTTTTTT
Source organism: Kernera saxatilis (assembly GCA_900406395.1). NCBI lineage: Eukaryota > Viridiplantae > Streptophyta > Magnoliopsida > Brassicales > Brassicaceae > Kernera > Kernera saxatilis. The sequence continues at coordinate 2,141 of OVAY01001546.1, read as the reverse complement.
TTTTTGTCAACGAGTAAACCTATTTTTTATTCTATTTGAAAATTGAAGCTTTTTTTATAAAATAGTCATTTAAGTTTTAAATATTTTTACTTATATTTAAAACAAATAATAATAATAATAATAATAATTTGTTGTAACAAAATTATTTTCTCATCTAAATTAATATAGTACAGTATTTTCAAAATTATATCACATTAAATCACCTTTTGTACGCTGTTTATATTATTTGGAGATAATTTGCAAAGTAAATTTTTTTATTTATTTTTCTTTTATATCACAATTTGATAATTTCTTTTGCAAACTCAAAAAATTAAAAAATTAAATTACAGAAAATGATTATTACCATGAGATTATCATAATCTATGGAAGTTTTGCAAAGAGAACAATAAATAGGATTAAATTGCAAATTTTATAAATAAAAAGTATTAATAATAAAATATAAATAGAATATACCTTGAATATTCTATTTTAGAGCAACTCTATTTTAGTGTGAAAATAAAGAAATACATTGGAAATTGTCTAAAACCTCAAATATGAGTTCTCCAAAGATTTTGTGAAGTAATAATTGCATAAAATATAGCTTAACATTTGTTGTGTTTTTATTTTTTATAACATTTTATTGGAAATTCAAATCTTTAAACTCCAATCCATCAAAAATCAATTTCCGATTATCTTAAAAACATGATAAATTACATAACACGTTTTAAAACATGTTATATTACAAAACCGTATTAAAAATCATTTCTTCTAGAGAAAATTTGTAAAAATATTCACAAAATTTTATTTATTTTGAAAACTAACTTTTCTATACAAAATTAGTAAATTATCATTTTTAACAGTAAATAAACGTTGAATGAATCTACTCAAACGCTAAATATAACCGCTAATTTGAATAAAAATACGAGAGATCAAAAGAGAGATTTATACTCAATCAGGTAAATATATTGTTGAAAATATTAGAAACTTCTAGACCTATAAGATTCAATAAATAGACCTATAAGGCTATTTCATAAAAGAATATACGTTTAGCCATAAAAAAGAACTCTTAGCATAACTTAGATCACATTATTATTGAAAGTAACGAGTACAAAGATATATGACAATTATATGAATCAATAAGAAATAAACTATATCTATATAATATTAGTATACCAATCTCTAAATCATGCCATCAATGTGAAGTACATGATATATGTGAGTGGCAAAAAAATTCTCTCGTTAAAAGTAACAACAAATTGATCTTATTATTTAATAAAAACTTAGTTTTTCTTTTTACTTTTAAAAAGGTTAGTTTTCAAAACTTTGAAAACATGGGTTAGTTTTCAAATTATAGGAAATTTTTAGATTATTAAACAAAATCTCTCTCTTTTCTATTGATTTTTTTTTTTAATTTTCAACTGAAAATATATATTACTCCATTTGTTTCGTAAAGAATATCGTTTTAAAGTTTTATTTTTGTTTCATAAAGAGTATTGTTTTGTATTTTCAGTGCAACAATGTGAATATAAATTCAATTTTAGTAATCCTATTGTTTATATGTATTAATTAGAGAGAACAAATTATGTAGTATATTAATCAAGGGTATAATAGAATTTTCATTAGATTTTTTAATATGTATGCAAAATATTAGAATGACACTCTTTGTGAAACGGAGAAAGTATTTATTAAAATAATTTGAACGATGAAATTTAATAAATCTGAAACCGAAAGATAGAAGTCATAAAATGTCAAGGATCGCACAACAAAACCACCTTTTTTTTTTACAATAGCAAAGAAGTAGCAAAGGAGTCATAAGAGTATAATTGAATTAGTGTTTATTAATTTGGATTACTTCCTTATATGTTTTTTTTTTGACTAAAACTTCCTTATACGTTGCAAATTAATCTTTAAGATATCCAATTAATATAATTCCTTTTAACACAATGTAACGATTTAGACCCTTTTTTTTTTTGTCCGTAAGTAGTAGTGATTAGGGGTGGAATTATTATCCGGGATCCGAGATCCGATCCGGTATCCGCTCCGATCCGATCCGAAAATTCGGATATCCAGGAGGGTCGGATCCGGATCCGGATAGTAAAATCTTGGATCCAGGGAAAACGGATCCGGATCCGGATATCTTAATTTTAAGGTCCGGATATCCG
>OVAY01001545.1:0-27868 GCA_900406395.1 Kernera saxatilis | reverse complement strand
ACTGTAAAAGTGGAGGGTAAAATATCAGTCATGAAAAACTTGCTCCGAGAACGAAAGTGGAAATTTACGGTGCTACTTACATGTGTAATATTTTAGTTGTATGGGGAGAGAGATTGGCAACAAAGAGTACTTCCTGAATTTAACATNAGAGATTGGCAACAAAGAGTACTTCCTGAATTTAACATGACTCTAAGGAGAAAAGGACTTAAATTGCATAACAACAAAAAGTAGCCTCATCTAAAGATTCATCCCCAAAATAAGTAATCTTTCGAGGTTGTGTTACTAAACACTAAGTGTTTCTTCTGAGCCTGACATAGTTTGAAGATAAACACTAAGTGTACCTCAACAAAATCGGGAGGGGTCTCATCTTCGTCTATCGGAAGGATTTCTTGTTGAAGGTTGTCTTTGTTCCAAACCTTGTGATCTATGCAATAACTAATTAACAAAAAATAATATCGTTAATCTTCTGTAATGGCATCAAAACTCTAGCAATAGGTTATAACCAGTGTTACAGAAACAAATCTCCATAACATAAATCAATTTACTTGGGTGGATAGTATGTAGCTGCCCCCCTAGTAGCCACATCAAGAGCAATCTGACGATCGTGCAAATATTCACCGTTCTTTATTTGCAGCGCCTACAGTGTAAAAGATTTAATCAGCATAAGTATAATACACTACTTTTTCATCATTACTACAAATGAGGAAATGAGGTCTCACCTTCTTTGCTTCCTTAGCAGAAGCAAACTCAACAAAGCCACGGCACATATGTTTACGAATACGCTGGTGGGCTATAAGAAGGCGAACACGAACAACATCTCCAACATCTTTGAAGAAATCGATGCTGTCAAAATGGAGGATAAAATTTTAGCCATGAAAAAACTTGCCCCGAGAAGGAAAGTGGAAATTTAAGGTGCTGCTTACATATCTGATATGTTAGCATGGCGAGAGACATTGGCAAACCAGAGCGTCTTTTTTGGAACGGAAGCTTCCTGAATTTAGGAGCCAAGAGTGTTAAAGGAGTTGAATTGCATAACAATAAAAAGTAGATTCATCCCAGAATAAGTCGCAAGGACATATTTTGAAGATACCTCAACAGAATCGGGAGTTTCATCAAGTCCTTCCACGGTCTAGATAAAAAGAACAAGATGCTTAATTGAGCATAAACTTGTACAGAATATTCAAAACTTTTGCAAAATTCATACCTGCTCAGACTTAGTCTCCAACAATCCTTTCGTTGTCTCCTGTTATGAGTAGACATTAGAACAAGAAAATTGTTTGTCAAAGAAGAAGAGGAATCCGCAGAATCCGACCGTCTTAGGTTTACCTTATCCTCGGATTTGTCTTTATGTTTCTTCAGAATCGGTTCGGTCTCCAAACCATCTCCCAGATTTCGCTTACCTAAGAGAAAGAGCAGCAAAAACAAAAGTCAAAATCAATCAACAACCTCATCAGCCAAGTAAAGGGGTATAAAACATTAGATAAGAGCTCGTAAGACCAAAACAAACCCAATAAATTAGCTTTGGCGGGAGATTTCTTGCTAGAAGTGGCCATGGAGAAGATGAAAACACCGACGGCAAATTAACCGGGAAGAGTTGGGAGCGACAATATATAATAATCCGGTTTGGGCCGGGCTGGTATTTATAAAAGTTTTACATCAAAAATTTAAAATGTAAAACTTGTAATTACACTAGTTAAGCACAACCTAATATTCATTCAAACCATAACATAATTCACATCCATATTTTTTTCAATTAAGAAATCAATAAAATATTATTCTAAATTATTTTTTTAATTTTAATTTTATTTAAATAGCTAAAATTTTATGATATACACTGTACTTAAGAAATATATTAGAAACAACTCAAGTAAATCAGGTTAATCAAAAACCCATAAGACATCAACATTAGACAATGATTGATTTGAGAACCCTCTCCATCGCTCTGCATCGAATTTGACCAATGCGGAAATCACAATTATAAGGACATATGTTCCTCATGAGTGGAGAAGAAGAAAGGAGACCCAGAGAGCAACACACATCGATCATTAACAAAACGAACACACCAATCTTAAAAAAACAAGAAGCTAGGAGAAAAACACCAGAGAATGACTTTTCAATTTGGGGATTTAGAAATTATTGTTTGTTTTAGATTATTGGTAGAAAAAGACGTCGTTTATGATAGTATCTGATTTTAAATTTGGGGATTTAAAATCATACTGAACTAATTGTCCGAAAAATTAGGACATTTTGGTTTTCGGATTTGTTTCTGATGTAGGAGATTATTCGTTAGTTTCTTTTTAAAATTTTGGTTTTATTTCTTATTTTCTTTTATGGTTTATTCTGGGTTTTTCCTTTTTCGTTTAGGGTTTTGTTTAGTATCCACAACTGATTATTTTCATTCATAATTGAATAAGAGAGTTTTCTCTTTTTGGTGGATTCCAAACTCTTTTCTGGTGGATTCCATAGTTTTATCTTTCGAGTTCCTCGCTTGCGAACTTGATTTTGATCTAGAATTAGCGCTTGCTAATCCTAGAGGTTTCCGACTGCGTCAGGTGGTATCAGAGCAGGTTTCTCCTGTCTCTTTTTCAAAGCTTGATCAGCCATGGGAGATCAACCGTTGACCAGAGCAGATCTTCAGGGTTTTACGGAGGCTATTACCACGACCCTAACTGCTTTGACCAATCAGATAACGGCTTTAACAACTCAGCTGAACAACGCCAACGTTAACGCTAACGTTATTGCCAACAATAACGAGAATCAACAAGGAGATAGGGGAGGAGAACCGATTAGGGTTCCAAGAGCTGGAAACAATCGTGCTGTGATTGCTGAGAATTCGAGTTCTGATGAAGAAGAACTCGTGGAGGAAGAGATAGTTGATCAAGGGAATCGACAAAATAATCATGACTATCGAGTGAAGGCTGATATTCCACTGTTCTTCGGAACTATGGGAGTGGAAGAGTTTTTGGATTGGCAGATCGACGTTGACAGATTCTTTGATGTCATGGGTGTTCCTGAAAATAAGCAAGTTAAGATAGTAGCTATCAGGCTGAAGAAGACTGCTGCCGTGTGGTGGGATAAACTTGTTATCCAGAGGCAGAGACAAAGAAAAGGGCCAGTTAGAACTTGGCGCCGAATGAAACAACTGATGCTGGAGCGATTTTTACCTGAAGACTATGAGCAGATCCTCTATAAGATGTATATTGACTGTGTTCAGGGAAAGAAGTCGGTGACCGAGTACACAGCTGAATTCATGCGTTTCTCTGAACGCAATGATCTAGGAGAGACAGAGAATCAGAAAGTGGCTAGGTACATCAGTGGTTTAAAGGGTTCTATACAGGAGAAGATGGGTTTGCAAATTGTATGGAACCTGCAAGAGGCTTCTAGTCTAGCTTTGAAAGTTGAGCTAATAGAGAAGTCTCCCCGTGGCTTTTCATCTTTCAGAGGATATGCGCCTCAAAATAATTTTGAATCAGCTCATGATGATTTTAAACCAGGAAGCGTTAAGGAAATTGGTGCAATAAACAAGGACTCCCACTCCGCGAACAAAGAGGTTGGTAATTATGGTGATAGCTCTAGTAATAACCAGCAGGGTAAAGCACTAGTCCAAAAACAAAATAATCCTTATGCTAGGCCTTCTATCGACAAGTGTTATCGTTGTGGGGGACAAGGTCACAAATCCAATGTTTGCCCAAGTAGAAGAACTGTCGCTTTTCTTGAGGAAGAAAGAAAGGAACATGAGGAGGAGGGTGAGTATGCTGGGGTTGAGTTTGCTGAAGAAGAATCGTCTGAGATGGTAAATATTGTGCTTCATAGAATCTTGTTATCATCAAAGGAAGAAGGTCATCGTAAGAATTTGTTCAAAACACATTGTTCTATTGACAACAAAGTGTGTAACTTGATTGTGGATAATGGCAGCGCAGAGAACTTGGTTTCTCAGAATCTCGTTGATTATTTGGGGTTACCCACAAAGCCACATGAGAAGCCATACTCTCTAGGTTGGGTAAGCAAAGGTTCTCAAGTTCGAGTAACACTGACATGTAGTGTTCCAATTTCCATCGGGAAGCACTATAAAGAAGAAGTATCTTGTGATGTTCTTGATATGGATATTTGTCATGTCTTACTTGGTCGTCCTTGGCAGTATGATAATGATATCACTTATCGGGGAAAGGATAATGTGATGATGTTTACATGGGGTGCACATAAGATTGCTATGACTCCTGTTTTGCACTTTGATAAGAATCCAGTGAGAAAGAAATCCAATTTATCGGTGAAGAAGCAGAGCGAGAGGGAGTTTGATGAAGTTCTTTATCCAGAAGAGAACTCAAGGTCGAGTTCTTCAGAGGTGGAGGAGACTGATGTAGGAGATTAGTCATTAGTTTCATTTTAAAATTTTGGTTTTATTTCTTATTTTCTTTTATGGTTTATTCTGGGTTTTTCCTTTTTCGTTTAGGGTTTTGTTTAGTATTTAAACAATCTTTTGGTTGTAGAAGCCACAACTGATTATTTTCANATTCATAATTGAATCAGAGAGTTTTCTCTTTTTGGTGGATTCCAAACTCTTTTCTGGTGGATTCCAGAGTTTTATCTTTCGAGTTCGTCGCTTGCGAACTTGATTTTGATCTAGAATTAGCGCTTGCTAATCCTAGAGGTTTCCGACTGCGTCAGTTTCGGTTCGGTTTTTCTGGTTTTTTTGGTTTTTTGATTTTGTAAAAACTGAAAACATATAAAAACCATTAGTAGTTCGGTTTGGTTTTATTCGGTTTTTGATTTTATCGGTTTTACAAAAAATAAAACCATATACAATTTAGTTCAGTATGATTTCAAATTTTCTCAATTTATTCCATGATTTAAAAAAAAAAATTATATATAATATGAACATATTTTCTCTTAAAAAACAATATTTTTGCAAGTACATAAAGCAACAACATATATTGCATACAAAATATATAAACAATACCAAAATTGTTAGATATATAAAAAAATAATATTAAATTTTATTTAAAACAATTAATATTATGATATAAAAAATAATATGTAATATTGCTTATTTAGTTTCATTTAATATAGATTTTAATTTTTAGTATTAAATTTTAAGCTTTTGATATTAAACTCTAAAAGTAAACTCATAAAAAAAACAACAATAAATCCAAATTAAACTAAATAGCTATAATATTATCTTTAATATACTCAAAAATCCAAAAAACCCTTCAATTTTATAATTTTCAGTCAAACCAAACCTAAACTAAAAACTTAATAAAAATTATAACCAAATAAAATTTTAAGTTAAACCATAACCAAAATAAATTTTTGGTTTGATTTTTTCGATTATGGTTTTTTTTCCACGCTAGGTAAAAACACCTCTAAACAAAACCCACCTGTTTTAAGCCCATATTATTTTTAATAAACAAAAAAATAGCCTTTAAAATTGTACATGATCTCGGGTAACCATCGAGTTTTTACCCATTTTTAACATCCCTACTCTTGTGTATCTATATTCTCAAGGAAAAGAGATAAATGAGCTCTCTTCTACAAAATAGATGCAACACGGAGATGGAGAACACAAGTTTCCTCCTACCCACTTCCATTTTCATCTTCACTATCTTCGCTATCGTCGCTGCAAATGTATAACAAAACGTACTTTAAAGCGAGTCCATGCGAACTTAACCCATAACAAGAAAGGTTCAAGGAGAAGCCATCTCTTGAATCTTTGGATGTAGTGAGTGAAAGTTTCTAGCAAGTAGAATTGATTTTTGTATGTAAATGAGATCAAAGTACCTTTGTTCAGGTAACTTGGATAACCGTCGAGCATCCAATCCTGTAATATATTTTTGAGCTGCTTGAACATTTTCTGCGCCTGGAGAGACCAATCAAAGAAAATTAGTAAAAATATGTCGCGGCAAGAAACAGAAACATGCATATGCGCGCAAAATAGCTGAAAACTCAAAACTGAGATGAGTTTCCAGAGAGTAAGTTATGCAGATTCAATACCCTTTGTTAATTGGAACACGTGCAAAGCACATCTTTCTGCAGCTAGTCTCACTGGTGTGCTTCCATCTTTCAAACATTCAGCAAGAGGAGGCCCAATAACACTCACATTGGCCATGGTTGCTGTCGGGTTATCCTGTAAAAAAAAAAAGTCTTACATTACTGTTGCACGTATCACTTACGAATGAATCAACTCGAAATATGTTACACTTACTTTTGCAAAAGCTTTAAGTGAAGAGAGTGCTCTTCTTCGGACCTCACTCGAATCATCATGCAAAGCTGAGACTATCGATGAAAGAATATCGATAACCACTCTTGTGTTGGAAGGATCCGTTGCAAGTTGATGTAACAAAAGCCTTCCCAAGGCCTTTGTTGAGGTTTCACGTAATGGAAACTATTCAAAAGAAAAGAAGATGTCAGAAAAAGGTAATACAGAAAACAGGACAAACTTTATTTCTCACAAAGGGTACCTTCTCGTCCTTCAAAGAGCTCTTAAGAGAATTCAACATTGAGGAAAAGAGTGAAGATGTCATAATGGTTGTAGGGTTGTGCTTCAGCAAGGAGGCAATACAGAGAACTGAGCCATGCCTAGCACTCCATTTTTGTGAAGCAGATAAATCTCCGACTTCCTGAAGCAGAACACTGAGTTCTGCAGCTTCCAAGTACTGCAAAAATAGGAAAGTAAGTAGTTTAGGCTTCATCAAACATAATAATCATCAATAGTTAAACACACCCTAATTCTACTTCTAACGAAAATACATTAGAAAAATAGGCAAGTTCGAGCGCTGCATACTTGCATGACAATAGAATCACATGAGAAGTGTTTTAAATAAATTAATTCTGTGGTGTGAACCATAAAACTAAGAAGAAAAAGTTCGCTACGCATGTAAGAAGCCCTACCTTTGATAGAACACCAAGCATGCTTGTGGCAGAAATTCGAACTTGGTCATCATCATTGTGCATTAGATCCTTTAGGAGATCAAAAATGCGTATTCTAACAGCAGGCCCTATGCTCTTCCCAGCATGCTTTATTACACCTCTCATAGCAGTTAGAATGGCCTCACGTACCCCAGAATCTGCAGCCTAATACATATAACAGATAAGAACTAGATAGACTGATTAAGAAATTATGCATGTGTTGCTAAAAGAAGATGTAACAAGTACCTGGAAACTTGTCATCAAGTCACCAACTAATGGGTCAATCCTCGTGCTTAATGCGCTAAGCTTTCCCAGGGCAAGCGCAGCACTAGAACGGATGGTCCTGCAGTGTGTAGGTGTTAGAGAGAAGTACAAGAGTACAGGATGATGATAAATGGACCATAACTATTAGATGTGCTTACAAAACATATCCATTTTCTAGGAAACATTCCACAGACGTATTTCTAATGTAGTGTCATGTAAAATAAACTGGACATTACTTGGAAAAAGGTAGAAATATAGGAGAGCTGACTAAAAAAAACTACTAGATGTAGCCTTCTTCTAATTGGAAACAGAAGAATTTTACAAATAAAACTCAGCCACAAAATCTGAACAAGATTAGAGCAACACCTGCCTAACATTATGTAAATTTAGTCACGTATCTGTTTAATTTAAATCTTCTCTTCCACTAAATTTGTAGAGCTAATCGTTGCCTTTCACTACACATTTATAAACTTCACTTTCACTAGACTAACCTTGTAGAGTCTTGTAAACACTTGACAAATGTTGTTTGAAGTTGAGGGAGGAATGGCTTAAGCGCCATCCCACCTCTTTGAATTAGGATGATTAATGTAGACAAGATAGCGCTTTTGACCTGCCATGGAAACCGATCTCCTATGATTCGAATGAGAGGCCTGAAATAACAAGAAAAGGTATCTCAGCTCAACAGACAGTGATACCTTTTAAAATTTGATGGTATTTTTCAATCAAATATCTTCTAACATCATTAGAGGTAGTTCTGGACTCTGACAGCACATACGCAACTTTAAACATCAATTTGTCCAAATGAAACTTTACTATCCAAGCAAGGTAAGACAAACTACAAATGGATTGATAGCAGTAAAAGTATCGACACAAGTAACAAAGATTCACACACTGCATACCCTGTTATCGGTATGACGAACTCCTTCAATGCTTGCTCGCTAGTAACTTCAATAAGCTCACCAAGACCAAGTGCAGCTTGCTCTCTTAATTCGGCTGATCCACTTATTAGACCCTGGAAATCATAGCAAAAGGATAATACAGGGTAGATCTGAGAACGAAGTACAAATCTTCATGATAGCTTTTTGACGTTGAAGCAATAACGGGGAACAGTTTTTTTACATTTTTAAACAGAGTTTCATCTCGACTTTGGTAAAAGTGCTAAATGCGAGATAACGCTCAAGCCACCCAGAAACCATTGCTTATACACAATTTAAAAGATCTGATTTAAGTTGGTCTTAACCACTAGAAAAGCAAGGTATAAAGAATACCTGTAGAAATACTGGAAGTAATGGCTTAAGGGCTTTAGGGAGGCATAAACCAGGAATAACAACATATCCTCCCTGCAATTCAAGTAACACAGTATACTCTTAAGATATTAGTTTAAGAAAATATTGCTTCATTCGTTCTATAATCGCTCATTAATCTCTTATGTAGAGACATTCTTTGAAGCATAGCACAAAGTTCACCTTCCGCTTTCTGCGCTCTTTGTCCCTAGCTGTAGATACAGCATCACGTACAAGTTTTATATATGAAGGAAGTACTTCCTTTGGAACTGAACCAATAACCCTAGCCAAAGCTTCCCAGGAAACCTGTTAAAAAGAGAGTAAGTTAGACAAGACATGCACACTTTAACTCTATTTGTTCTGGTCAAGTAGCCTACCGCAACAGTTGCTGAATCAGAATCACTGAGCATAACAATCAAAGTAGATATCATGTTTGGAGCTTCATCAATCAAGTAAAGCTTGCTACTCTTGAAGAAGTAACCAATCAGATAGGCAGAACTTCTTCTTATTGAAGCCTGAAAACAAACAATTTAGAAACCTAAATTATTTGCATGCCAAAATAAAAGACTTAATTAAAAAGGTAACAAACGAACCTGACTATCAGACACTCCTTTGAGAAGTTCTGATAATAGAGTCTCAACTCCTTCTTCATCAATGACAAGCACCACCCTCTCTGCTGCCTCTTGTGCCAATTCTTGGACTTCCTGCGACAAGAAAGAGAATCTTAATCTCAGATAACAATAGCTTTTATACAAATTTAAGGGTGAAGCCAATCTTATTTTCACCTTGTTTTCATCTCCCATTGCAGAGAGCAAAGCAGGAAGTATGGTCCCAAGATGAGTATTAAAACCAGCACCAGCAACTTCAGCTAAGGCTCCGATAGCATGTGCATTTAAGGCACTAGAGAGCATTTTAAAACGTTTGAGAAAACCAAAAAGTAACTCATCATGCTTGATGATGCATATTTTCACAAGTAGACAAAAGGAAGACATACGAGAGAGGAAGTTGGACAAGCTTGGGCAAGATATGTGGAAGAACAGCTGCTGTCCTGACACTGAAATTACAAAAGTAAATTCACCAAACCAGACAACTTTGAACTGGGAAGGGGAACAAGAGGCCAAGGAAACAGTAGAAGAAAACCTTATAATTTGTTTAAGCCCATCCAAGGCAGTAGTAGACATTTCATCATCCTCTAATGCTTCCAGAAGAGTTGGGATAATCTCATCCATTGCTTGCAATCCAGCGCTCTACATTTCAAAAGTAGACGAACGATGAATATAGTGTGAACGGAAGAACAATCTGATAAGCAACAAAAGTTAGTACAGGTACCTTGTACAGAGTGCTGAATGCTAGTCCAGCAGATTCACGAACCTCAAGAGCACTGTGGACAAAAGTTGTAGAAGTTCAGAATGTTAATTCTTTCAATACCATAAAGAAAGATGCTGAATAAGAAGAATAAGCAAACCTATCACAAAGTGCTGTCCGAATGGTGGGAATGAGCTGATCCATGAAACTCAGCAACTGACTCCTCCCAGCACTTGCCATCACTTCATTCAGGCCAATGCATACACCCTGTCAATCATGTACAATAATATCAAGCCAACGTGTTAGGAGATGAATAACATGTGCCTGATAAGTATGCTTATCAGATTTAAGCAGACATATGCTTAGCATCAGTTGGTCAACATGAAACACTTAAGCACGTATGGACATATAACAATGAGTCAGGTCTCATATTCATTGAACATTAAATCATGCACTGATACCTAGCCCATTTAAGAGACATAAAATAAATACGTCACAGTAACTATATAATGGTTAGCAAGGTCACACAAATTACTTCTACCAAAATATTTCCTAATAAAAAACAAAATAACCGGTGACAGGTTTCTTGAAAAAGAGAGATTAAATTATTGCTTCGACATTTAGCTTACTTGTCGTTTGTCAACATCTGGATCTTTAAGTCCTTTAGCTAAAATTGGAATGATAAGAGGAAGCACCCTTTCACCAAGCTTCCTGACCAGCTCTCCAAGTGATCTTCCTGCTACCTACACAGTATGATAGACTTGTACAACTGCAGGATTAAAATATTAAGGAAAGAAACAAAAGAAAGAAGGATCCAAACCTGCCGCCTCTCAGAGGATGGTGATGCTAGTGAAGAAATTAAAGTACTCATCAAAATTGGCATTATTTCCTTCAACGTTTTTGGTGTATTAGCTACAATGGTCTTCCATACATGTAGTGCCGCCTGGAAAGAGCAAATTTTTTTTACTATCATCTCAAAATTTAAGTACACTCAAACAGAACAAGTAGATAAAGTATTAACAACATTACCTGACGAACAGACAAACTAACATCAGTCCGGACCATATATAACGCAGCAAGAACTTCATTGCGCTTCTCCATTCCTAAAATATCAATAATTGCACGACCCTGCGCTTCAGTACTTGCACCTTCATCATCACTTCCACCCTCCAGCAGAGCTTTACCCGATGTACCAGCAACCTAGTACAAAGCTCCAAAGATCAGATGTTAAGGCAAGTTTGGACCTATTTACACCTTATCAAGGTTTTCAAGGTGATAGCTTCATTTTTCAGTACTGCTCAAGATAATAGTACATTATTTCATTTTCTTAGAACCTGTACATTTACCAATACACACTAAAAACCAGGCATTGCAACACTGGTTACCAAGTAAATACTTGGCTACAGACTTTGAGAGGTAGGATAAACAAGAAGAAAAACACAACACAAAAGAAATGTTGTTAACCTTGAACAATAGATCCCCAAGCAATTCAACAGAACTTTGACGGATTCGCCAATTGTCATTAAAAATACCATCCTCCACAGCTGGAAGAAGAAGTGGCAGAGACCTGTAAAACCAATGACCCTTCTTTTAACTACAGAATCCAATCTCTTGATACAAGACCTGAGATCTTAAATAATAAAAGAAGCGTCTACTAAATATTAACAAGTACCTAAAACAGAATTTATAAATTTAATCTATCACAGGCTACTCCAATTTAGAAACTAAAACTGATACAAGAGGAACAATAGAGGTACCTAGTAACACCATTTAAGGAACTAATCAAATGGGTTGAAAATCTAATCAATCTATGGATCTGGGTAAGAACCATGCAAAAAAAGATCAAAGAGAAACAGATGTAGTGTAAATTCTCACGTTGTTGCATGGTGCTCCACCAGTACATGGCCAGCTCCCAGGGCTGCATCACGAACAGATTCATTCTCATCGGCAAGACCTAAAGCATTAGGACACCATCAGTTTAGTCAATAAGTCAAAAGCTAGTTTAGAAGTTAAAAGTCTGCCAAAAAGTGATAGGTTCACCATCCAGAATGGCCGGTAACACAAGCTGCAAGTAGTTCTGGAATTGAGCACCCAAGGATCTTGGTAAGAACTGCGATTAACAGGAAAAAGCTTTTAGAAAAATCTTACAAAAGTGAAGGTTGAGGAATATCTGAAGAGTGACAAGAATTAACCTTGAAAAGCGTAAGGTATCCATCCCGGACCGATGCTTTTTGATGAGAACAATGACGAATAAGATCAGGAAGTACATCCTCAAAGTACTCTGTCCCAAGAGCTGCTAAAACCTGAGGAGAAACATAAGGAGAAAGAATTTTAAGCAGAAGCTGGGATCAATGATTTTGCAACTTGATGTATTTCCAAATATGCCACACACCATATAAGTTTCAAATGCACTTCATCAAAACATTACATGATGGTATCATATAAACCTAGACAAAAGCATATATACAGAGACGTCCCATTTACTTTAATGAAGATAAAGAGAATCTATCTACTTAAACTTGAATAATAAAATCCTAATATCCCTGCAATGATGTGCTGGAAAATGTGAAGATAACAAGATTGAGCCCATAGTGTTTACTGTTGAAGCTAAGAGTTCATTTAGTGAATTACCACAACATCAAACCAGGTGTCTTGACTAAAAGAAACAAGGCCACCAAAAACACATATTATTCTACATACCTCACTTAATCCCTGAGCAGCTCCAGACCTTTCAACATTGCTTGTATCAGATTTTAGAGTTTCAAATAGCCAGGGAACAAGATCTGGGAAATTCTCCTCTCCCATTCCTCTGATAAGTGACCCAACAGCCCTTGCTGCCACAGAACGTACCTCGGGAATTGGATCCACAAGAACCTGACAACTCCAGTGGTCAATTGAATAAACAACTTATGCAAGTGACAACTCATTATAATGGTAAGAACAGCAAATTACCTTTTTAACCTCAGGAAGCAGCAATCCTATGTAAGGAACCATATCCTTTGGCTCTGTCACCAAAGAACACATATTACCAACAATTTGAGAAGCTTTCTTTTTTGTTTCAGAACTCCTTTCTCTCAATCCTCTATGCACTATTGGTACCAATAGTGCAAGTGA
This sequence comes from Kernera saxatilis, assembly GCA_900406395.1. Lineage (NCBI taxonomy): Eukaryota > Viridiplantae > Streptophyta > Magnoliopsida > Brassicales > Brassicaceae > Kernera > Kernera saxatilis. The sequence goes on along the minus strand of OVAY01001545.1, from coordinate 14,999 downwards.
AGGGGCATCAACAGAATTAACGAATGTTGTCTGTAATAAGAGAAGAAAGAATTAGAACAAAAAACGCAAAAGAAAAGAAGTATAATCAGAAGGCCAATGAATACGAAATCCTTACTTGAAGAAGAATGTCAAGAGAATGTCGTGTGTAATCATTAGGATCTGTTAAGGCCAATAGAAGAGTGGGGACAAGAGAGGATATCTCGGGGTTCTTTATGACACTTCCAACCTAAATAGAGTGAGGAAATTCTAGTCAGTAAAGTCCACAAAACATGGGATTTGTTCTGCCATATCAGTCCAACCTGCTGAAGTGCCAATTGCCCAGCTGACTGAACTTTTGGATGTGTATCCGTTAAAACCTGTATAATTTTATGTCATGGAATCAGATAATATCAAATAATCATCGGAAGGAAATCTCTCCTAGGCTTACGGTTACGAAGCAACTGAAATCTACATGCACTACACACCTCTGTAAGTTTTGGCACAACCCTAGGAAGGCATTGAGACAATTGCTGAGGAGCACAAAATGCCATAGCTCCGAGAAGCTGTACACTGCTTTGCTTTGTTCTCCATGCTTTATCTTCAAGGCCCTATCAGAAAGAACAAAATAAACAGAAAAGTACCTGTCATGTAAGACCAAAGAATAAATGTAACAAGGAATACCAAGTGTAGTAACTGAACCTTATTTCTAAGGAGCAGCACTCAAAACAGGGTAGAACTAGAAGAAAAAGAAGTGATTATCAAAATGCAATCGTAGTAGCATCAGTAAATTTTCCATCTATTCTAATCCAGTACAAAGCATATAAAAATGAAAAGAAGATAGCAATATTACATAGTTGATATAATGAAAAAGATGATCATGAGCAGAACACATGGCAATGCACAAAACTTAAAAATCTTCATAATAATATAAACTATCACCTTGAGTAGAGAAGGAAGGACGAGTTTCACACCATATGCAGATAGATGAGACATCATAGCTCGAGCAGCACACTCTGCTGCTTCACGAACAGCCCCGACTTGGTCAGAGAACGACACCAGAAGTAAGGGTAACATCTTGATCACATATCTAAACCAAAACAATGAAATAAGAGTTTATTAGCAAGTTGAAAGATTAGCTTTTGGTATATTGATCATTGGAAATTTCACTTACGGTTCAAATAATTTTCCAAGCTTCTCGCAGAGGCATTCAAATGCAAGTAGCGCTCCTTCACGCCGTTTTGCAGAATTTCTGCAGCCAAGTGGAAGTGAAGAAAGGTTTACATAACATCACTACATGACCTCAGCAAAATAGAAAAATAAATCATCCAGCACAAATAACTCATATCCAAACACAAGCGTGAACAGCATCACAACCAATATGAACTCCAAAAGCAGCACATAAACAATAAATTTCAAATATCATATATATGAAATTAAAAAAGACACAAACAAAATACCTGTCGATAAGAGCTTCTTGCAAAGTGACTACCAGACCATATTTCTTCAGGCTAGAAATTCCAAAGCCCATAACCACTCCTGCAAGACCAAAAGCAGCCCCTCTTCGCTCACCATATTTATCACTCTTCATTAGCGTATCCAAGAGCCTCGAAAAAAGAGCAGGAGCATCCTCCTAGCCAAAAATGAGAGAAACGATGATAGACCTTACACTTCATTAAGCCAACAGATTTACTCCCAGGCCAAAGCCACTAGGAAACAAAGTAATAGCAAAATTGGTTTCGGTAAGATCTCAAAATTTGTAGGAAACATACTTTCTTTGATAGCACAAGTGGAGAAAGGCATGTTGAGACTGCACGTTGAACAGATTCTGACGGTGTATTCAACACCTCCAACAGCTTTTCCACGACAGTATGGACTTTAGGATCATCCTGTCATCATTAGTGAATATATAAGAAAGAGAAGAACATCATGTGCATTGTGACAAGATTTAAACAAATGGTAGAGTTATCACTTTTGCTAAGTGCTTTGCTAATGCTCCAGTGAATATAACAACACCTTCACGAACCAGGTCATATTCCTCTTCATCTGATGCCTGCATGATATGAGATATGACGTAGCTCAGAAGCAATTTGTAATAATAATCAAACAAACGATGTATCCAACAGGTTTTCAGTTGCTTGTCGAACAAACCTCTTTATTTAGGTAATTCTCAAAGATGGGGAACAACAATGAAACGTTTTCTTTGCCATGCTTATCAATAATCATAATACCAGCATTGATCATCCTTCCACGAACATCTGTGTTGGGATCAGCCTGCACTTGTAAAAAACACTCGGTTCATATAACGTTTTGAATAGTAGTCAAAAGTTTGCTATAGTTTCCGAAAACAACATATTGGTGGGTTTCTAGGTGATAACACTGCAAAACCCAATTCGTTTGCAACATGGCTAAGAGTGGGAGAGTTATTTCATTTGAGAAGCATTAATATGACAGGGTGAGAAGAAATACCAGAGCCCGGGATATCAAAAAAGTCATAACAGCAGGTAGATCCTTTGTTGTCAAGACATCGGCTGCAGATTGCAGTGCCAAGGCAATTCCTTGCCTGCCTATCCAACCAGCATCGAAGCCATCCTCACCAGACGTAGCATCACGGATGTACAGGGAAAATAATGTCGAAAGAGATAGCTGCAAAACTAATTAATCTTTAAAAACCATACTTATAGTCACAAGAAGTAATGATTCAAGAAATGCAGTGACCTGGATTGATGTCGGACTTTCATGCAAAGCTGCAGCCAATGATTCTGCTGCAGCTAAACGGACATTGAGATTTATATGAGAAAGTGCTTTAAAGATTCCTGAATAATCGGTCCCTAAATCATAACCATAACGGGCCCATATATCATCTGCTGCTTCAGCCACCGACTGCAAGCATTAAGATCACAGAGCATCAGATGGAGCAACAACGAAAACAATAAGAGGATAAGACGTAGCAAACATTTCTATAACAAGCATTTGTGTATTATACAAAAAGAACCTAGTAACTAACAACAGCAAGCATAACTAGATATTACTTCAAACCAAGAAGGTTAACCTTTTCAGGATCATGTACAGCTATCCAAATGTTTGTTGCTATATCAACATTCTGAGGAAGGGAGCATTTGGAAACAGCTGGAATGCACTTTACTGCGTTTAAGCAGGCCATTCTGACATGAACATCTTTTGAATATACTCCATAGAGCGCCTGTAAACATAAAATGAAATATAACTCTCTAGAACCGGAAATTTTGTATGCAATACACAGGAAAAAGAAATACATTTGCGACATCATCTGCTTGCAATCCAAGACACAGTTCATTCAGTGCAGGTCCGATTGATGCTTGATATGCAGGAACAACACCTAGAACATGATAAAGAACCTGAAAAGAAATATAGTTCAGATGTTACGTTTAATAAAATGGAGCTGGTTAAATTCAAGACGTCACTTGTCACCAAAATAATGGTAAGAAATGAGCACATCTATAACAGTGAAAACATTAAGGGTTCAAGTCACCAAACTGATATCATCCGGAGTCTTGGAAGTGGCAGCATTGGATCTAGATGCATGTACAGAATACGAAGCACATCATCGTGAAGTTTTGTCCGCTTTGGTGACAGTAAAATTCGCTCCAGTATCTGGCAAGACAATATCACAGCTCACTAAGTGAGAAGATGTACAAGTTAAAATAATGTGATAAAATGGTAAGAAACACACCGGGAAAATGAACGTGAAGGTATCTACAGGAAGTGGTCCTGATTTACAAGATACTGATAACCCGTTTACAATCCTCTCAAAAAGACCCTCGTATGTTTTCCCAGCCTTGTCAACTGATGGAAGAAAGTCAGATGAAGTATCAACTTCATCAGTCGCAATCAATCGCAGAGCAGTTGCAATTTCTAAAGCCCAATTACACAGTGGCTGAACTGTACACCTTGCAAGCTTCACCACGTTCTCAAAGGCTGCAGCACTTACAATAGGTGATCGCAGCAAAGGATCCAAAAACCTAGCCTGGTAAAGAGATAGGGTAAGTGTAAGAGCTTAATCTTAGAATTATAGGAGCCTGATATTCCAAAAAGAGTAACATTCATTGACATAAGCAAAAGGAGTAGCAGTGGCAGTGGCAGTGGCAGAGGACTGAGAAGTAATTGTTTCCGAAATCTATTCCTTCTCTCTATCGCATATGGATAAGTACAACTCTTACGGAACTAAACACCAAAGTTTTTACATACCAAAGAAGGTAACTGACTGTGACAAAACACAGGATTAGCAAGACCCATCTCCCCAAGAGCATAAAGCACCAGCGAAAGATTCTTCTGTATCTTGTGAACCTTTTCCCGTGTTGAGGCCTCCTCTTTGAGCATCAGTTCACGTGCCTCTTCCTTCGGCGTTTTTCCTTTGTCTGCAATTATTATTTCGCTGAAGAATATACATGCTGGGGGCAGAATACTAAATAGAGTGCTTCAATAGATGTGTACCAGCTTTCTTCGTCAACTTTGTAGTGTCTCTTCTGCCTGAATTTGCAACGTCTCTACTAGACAATCCTTTCTTTAGAGAACTATTAGAATTCTGCAACAGCCAACAAGAAGGAGATGTTATTAGATCCAATATGCTGAAACTGGAATCATGAATCAAGTATAAAACAGAAAACATATATTAAACCCATGTAAATACCTGCTCCTGCTTTGTGTATTTGGCACCAATCGTCTCAGCAACATAAATACCTTGCTCACTTAAAAGCATGCCCTCAGGGGTATGGAAGATCTGAATAAAAACATAAGAAAATAAAACTAATAAATACTCAAAATTTGCAGCTGAAAAGTAAACCGTGCCCATTGCACTCAGTATTAAATGTTACAGTTGGATTTTAGAACTCAGCATGTGTCTGCAGAGAGAGAAAAGAAATCCCAACTCCATAAGGTACCTTAATGTCATACAGCTAAAGTGAGAAGATTTACCTTAATGTCAGTCACTGAAAGCATGTCATGAGAGAGACGATCTGGAAGTTCTTGCAGATGCTAGAAAAATAAAACATAAGACATCAGCAAACAAATCAAACGGTACAACTTCATTGACTAGTAAACAAATTTCCTTAAAATGCAATACCAGCTTAAACACTGTAAATGTATCCTCTGGTGCCAGAGACATCAATGTGCACAAGGAATATACTGCCGCTTGCTGCTCATGAGTTTTAGGACTCATTAAACCCATTGGTCCAAGCAGATTCTGAAACATTCATTCAAATCAATAGTTGACTAATAATGCCAAGCAACAAGCGAAAACCACAAGTTTTGGTGACGTAGAAGTAATTGACAGTCGTGTGATTACCTTGCAAACACTTTCGCCATTGGTAGACAAAAAAGTAGCGACATCAAAACCACAAGTTTTGAGACACTTTTGCAATCTCTGTGTATATCAAAAGGTGAAAATCACTATCAAAAAGTACGAATAAAAGAAACATGGGTAAGTTGTAAGTAGAATTAACCATGCAGAATGACTAATGAGAAATGTCAAGATTACCTTCCAAACAGCATCTCTTTTTCCAGTACCAACAATGCTTGGATGATGCGAGCAGAATATGGCACGATCAATCCATGAGCTTGGAGGTCCAGCAACTGCTGCCGATGAAATGATAATCAAAGCCTTCACTAACACCTCTACAGAAGGGACAAAAGGAGCTTGATGATCCACGGAATTATCTGTGTCACTACAGAGGTGCCAAGTTAGTTCCTAGACTGAATATGTCGCTATTGGCATTTTGGTCAAAACCTTTCAAAAATTCAAATGAGTTATTACGCTGAAAGCCAAGATCAGAGAATAATAGTAGCTAACATCAGAGCTTATCTACCGGGTGGGTGACTTGAATTTAAAAAGACAAAAGAAGAGCTTATCATTTGTACCTGGTTCTCGAAGAAACAATTTTGTCCTCAATTAGGGAAAGGAAATCCGAGAACTCTTCTAAAAGGGTAGTGGTAAGCTGTGAAGTTGCGCGAATGATCTTCGTAACAGAATTGTAAGCTGATTTACGGACATTCCAGCTTGGATGACAAAGTAGAAAGAGAAGCAACTGCATAGAGAAAAGATGAAACATTAAGTCCAGAACAGGGAGAAACAGGTCAGAAAACATGAACTCGCTTAAGTTACCTGTGATAGTGGTTTCATTGAAAATGCTTCTAAAACCCTGTAATCAGGCAGGCGAGATAGTTAAGACTTCTACAAACATTCAAACAATGAATTTCAAGTATTAGGCAGGACATTTACCTGGAAGGGTGTTCCACGAGGAGCACCTCAAGAAGTTCGACACATACTACACAATCATCACTTGATAGTTTTGAGGCCTTTCAGTTGTGACATGCAAAGATAAGAAATAAAACGAAGAAAAAATCAGCAAAGCAAAAACTGAGTACCCTGCCATGGCAAGAGCGGATCACAAAATAAGTACCAAAAGAAATCTATAGAAAATGTTACCAGATTAATTTGCACAAGTGAAGGCTCATTTTGAGACACTAAAGTCCATAATTTCTCCTTCACCATAGTATCCTCTGAAGTACACAAAGAAGATAAACACGAATAAGGAGAAAGCAATGCAGGACCTTCAGATTCTACTGAGAAAGAGGAATGTGACAGGTAAGATTCTTGTTTGAACCTGCTTTGATGTCACAGGCAGCAATCTTGGAAACGATCAGCAGAGCATATATCCCATCCAAACGTTGTACTGCCTTTGTAAATCCCGTCTTTACAAGTTGAACTAAAGGGGATAGCAATTCTGATATCTGTAGTATATATTCATTAGCGTAGTTAGTTAATGAGACGGATGAGATTACAGAGGCCAGAGAAGATGCTTGCAAGGAGACCTGCGGTATGGTATCAGGATTTCTGCATATAATCCGTACACAGCGGAGATGCCCCCTCCTTAGAGCTTCTTTCTCCTTAAGACCGGCAGCAATGAAAGAAACTAAGTTTGGTTGGATAGCATCAGAAGATCGTGACGCCCAGGAAGCTATGGCAGACAAAATTGAAAGTTTTACGTCCTCATTTCCTATTAAATAAAACAGTAACCAGTTAGCAGACGACAATACGGTAAAGCGTTGAAAGACGAAGTCCAAGGGTGTTGACTGAAGCACGAAACATATAACCAAATCTGGGAAACTATTGTTGACTTTTGGTTCATACCCAACGGGATATGAACAAAAATTAATATTTTACCTTCGTCCTTGTAGCAGGCTATGAGAAAGCTGCATACAGTGCTTGACAAACAACCAATATACTTTCCTTCAGGAGCACTTGCCAGTTCTTGCACTGCATTCAGCATTCCAGTTCTTTGATGTGGAGATTGAAGTCTTCCTTCAGAACCTTAAGACAAAAACCCACCTTTCATCATATACTATCACTTAAGATAATAACCCAACCACGACAGGTATATGCCTATTTGCTGTCAATAACGGACTCACAGGTATATCTAAATGAGGAATTCAATGAATAACCTGTAAGAGTGATGTTAATAAAAATAGGATAAAAAAGGCATAAAGACCAACCTTCAATTACGGCTTTAACTGACGCAAACATTGCTTCTATAGTATCAGGATTACTTGACTTTTCACTTAAGCACCTAACCATAGACAAAGCTCCAAGACGCCTGTCTTCATCCAGATGCCGTGCTTGTGGTAATATAACTGGTAGCAGTTCCAGGGCATACTTACTTAAATCAATGTTTACGTTTGCTAATAGAAATCCAACTGATTCCAGGACAATTTCTGGATTGCGTTTCAACATTTTAACTGCTGCTGGAAGGATGACAGTTTGGAACTCCTCATGTGACAAACGCAGAAGAAGTGGTTGAAAACATTTACTAAGATTATGTTTCAGCTTTTCTCTGGAATTCAGGACATCTTTAACATAGATATCAACAAATATGGCCTGCGAACAAGAAACAAAGATAGATGATTATTTTTATAATAGACTTGAGAAGGATGAAAACATTTGAAAATCAAGTTTTGTTTAAGAGGCAAAGCAAAATGGAAAATTGAATTCAGTTCTTACCTTTGACTGTTCAAATAGAGCAGGAGATGAGCAAGAGAACTCAAGCAGTAGTCCTAATAACTCAGGGGTATCCTTAAATGGAATCCGGGAATTTTTAACTTCATCCAAATATGAATTGTAGATAGCTTGCGACTACAAAAAAACAACCGAAAATTCTTAATAGATACAGTTCATACAACTGATTATTTCATCGAATTTGGCAAAATGTACAGCGGACCAAGCCTGACCTGAGAGAACAAATGGAACATATATCTTTTACAAGCTCTCTGCATGCGGAAAGAGCTCTCCATAGCGATACGAAGTAATGAAGCCTGTGTTGATGCTACTCTAACAAATGCATTCTTCGAAACTGTAGCAAATTGACTTTCCCCCAGAAGAAGACATGACCAAGCTAGTAGTCTGTAACAGACGGTATCAAAACAAAATTTCAACTCCTTTTCCATAACTTGTACAAGTATGGCCGCAAAATTTTTCATAAAAGTAACATTTTCCAAGCCCTTTACAATCAAATCGTCTACAGCTTTCCGTGAGCCACGGTCATCATATATAGCCAATGTTTGGAATATAATGTCAACCAGAACAGGCGCAATATCAGACGTCATATCTGCAAATAAATAATTCAGATCGCCTGAAATTAGAACATGGTACAGGGTAAAAATTCCCAAAGAACAGGAATATCAGAGGAAATGGATTCTTTAACTGTAGACCAATATGAATTTAGTAATATAGAATCCAAATAACTACAGCTACAATCTAAATGGACCCGAGCAGGGGAAATATAACTAGATTATATATAGGATCAAGATATTTGCCGAACTTATATCTCTGGATCAAGATATTTGCCGAACTTATATCTCTTCTATCACAACATGTTTACTCCAATCAGTCTGCCATGTGCAAGAATCACAAAATATGATAAGTACAATCTTCATGAGATGGTCCATCTGACGAGACCTTTTCTAAGAACACAGCGAGTTCAATGTGATAAATGATTTTACCAAACTTCAAATAACTATCACTTTCAGCTGCAAGTTTCTAGGGCCTTAATCAGTTCATAATCAACTCTACCAAATAGTCAAATATTAGCCTGAGATTGTTAAACAAAGGGAAATAATCCAACTTCAATGCCCATGATATATATATCCTAAGGTATATTCAGAATAATCGAATCCAATTATAAACCAATGATAGAAAGACGAAACCACTGTTGTCCCCTCGGAATGATTAAGACGTTAATGCTCACCGGAATTCTGGAGGATCTCCGGGATTTCATGGCGGAAGATCCGGAGCCTTTCTAAAGTGGAGCTTGTAGAAACTGAGCCAGAAATGGAGAGAAGAGACTCCAACGGAGAAGCCATTCCTTTCCGCGTAAAAGAGCGCAGAGAGCCAGGTTGCTAGGGATAGAAAATCGTGAGGCAAAACGATAAACGAAGAAGGTAATGCAAGGCTTCTTCTTCTTCTTCTCTGTGGCTAACTAGGGTTTATGCAGCTGCTGCTAAGCCGCTGGGTTTGCAGAAGAAGATGAGAAGTGAATCTGAAATGTCGTTTTTGGGCTTCGATTTGATTTTGGTTACTGATTCATTCGGGCTTTTGAAGTCCATATGGATCATATTGACTTAATCAGTAAATATAATAGTCATCTAATGTGGGAAAGTGGTCATTATATTCCTCGATTTTTCAGTTGTGCAAAATAATTTTACTTTAGTGTTAGCAAATGAACTCCCCAAATTTATGTTGACTATACAAAATTGGGTATGCAGAAAGTCTAACATTAAAAAAAAAAAAAAGCATGCAAAAATTGGTGTCTTAGCTATTTGGATCGTTAGATCTTTCATTCTCGTTTCTATTATCCTATTTTTCGTTTTATTCTCTTAATCTTTAAATATGGGTATGGGAAACTTGAAGCTAGTAATCTTGCATGTTATCCTTAAAGGGAATAACTATATACTTTGGTCAAGAATAACCAAAACTAATATTTGCAATCGTGGTTTATGAAACCACATTATTGGCATCTAAAACGCGTATATTGTCAACCAAGAGAAAGGCAAAAGTGTGACAGATAATCTCTGAAATGTGAAAAATCCAGTCATGAAACATCTAGCCTTGAAGATTTCAAATGGTACGTATAACAAACTGCAACCTTGTAACTATGATCCATTCAAGTGTTGTGGAAACTCAACGATAATACTTATACTATAGTTCCGGGAGAGTTTATGAACATTTTCAATACCTTTAATGTGGCTGACATTCCTGAGTACCATGCAAATTAGGTTTTTTTTTACCCAAAAGAGAACTCGAGAACGCGTTCTTTGGAGGTGGAGGAGACTGATAGGAAGCATTTAGTTCTTTCTATTTGATATAAGCTCGGAATCACTCGAAGTCTTATGACTCAAAAGGTTGTCAAAAGTTGACAAGCTTTGGCGGAAGGTGGACGAAATAGAGATGGAGATGGTGAAAGATGATTGACTCACTCAATCAATAAACGAACAAGAGAGTTTGAATCACGCAAACAATCTGATCCGCAGCTCAAAGGAGAAAAGTGAATCACACACTTAACTCAATTGACACGAACAAAGAGACAAGTGAATCGCTCACAAGACTCAATGAACAACAAGAACAATCCAAAGACATAAAGCTTTGAAGAGAAAAACGAAATTGTTTATCAAATCAATGATCAAGGATGATTTACAATGAGGATGAGCTTAAGCTTATATAGATGCTCAGTACAACGTTCTAATGCTCTAAAAATAGAAAAGAAATCGCTAAAGTAAATACAAAGAGCCGTTGGGCCATTTATGATCAAATCGGCCAAGATAGGAAGATGTGATGTTGCCTTTGTATCTAGACGGTTTGAGGGGATAAGTGAGCTTCTCTGGAACATTCTGAATGGTATAAATCACGTCCAAAATGTAGCATAGTAAAAAATTTCCGTATAGCCATGAACTAGTCACGGTTTTTTCGTGGCTTTCTTGAAAAGTCACGGAAAAACAATAAAAAAGCCACGAAAAAACCAAAATAGCCATGAAAAAATTTTCGTGGTATTTTCGTGGCTATAGCCTCGTGGCTTATCATTTTTCGTGGCTATATGAACATTTTTCGTGGCTTTTTCGTGGTTTTTCCGTGGCAAAAAAGTGGCTATATGAAAATTTTTTTACTAGTGGCAGTCTCGATGAGAGGACCGTTGGAGAGTTAACTCCAAGTGTGAACAAGTTGAATGCGCTAGGGTCCAAATAAGGAAAGCATGAGCAAGAGAAGATCCGCCTGATCCTCTGGGTGCTGGAGCATCTTAGGAGCTTCTTGAAAGACTCCAGATGTGTAAGAGTGTCTCCTGGTCGCCACAAATATGTTTGAAGTCTCTTAAACCCGTAAGGTTCCAAATAAGGCAAGTTGAGGATCCTTCGGTTTAGAAATTGAATAACTTCCAAAGCAAAATTGATATTGAACCGAATCAAATTCGCCGTGTGCCTCTGATCTCTCAATAATCTATAACAAGTCGGCTTGTAGCTTAATTCTTCCTGGGTTGGTCGTAATCCTCAAGGCGCGTAGGTCCAAATCGAGAAAGTTGCAAGTCACCCGATTTGTAAAATTCTCATCTCCTTCATGTGAGCTGATATTTAACTGATTCCACTTCGAGGCATCCTCTAGCTCAGCTGAGAGTATTTTTCCAAGTGGTTTCATGCTCTGAATCATCGTGGTTCAGTCGTAATGGCCCATACAGCGGCCATAGGTCTGCATTAGCTTCACCAGTTGGGTTCCTTCGGGTAAGGTCTGTTCTGGCGTGAGCTGAATGATCTGAGGGACTCCTGGTGATGGGATTGGAGTCTAGAGAGAACAAATCAATGACAGTCGTCTCCCCTTCGCCATCGATTTGTTCCACAAGGGAGATCGTCTCTCCTTTATCCTTGTCTAGACGCTCATGTCTGTTGCACCTAGCTTCTCCATAGTTGATGGAACTGATGTCTGCATCACTATTAAGTATTTTGGTTTTCGATCATATGTTTTTTTCTTTTTGGTTTATTTTTCGTCTTTTCTTTTTGGTTTAGTGTTTTGTTTTATTACTTAAGAAAAACTTTTTAGTTGTAGCAAAGATACAACTTATTATTCTAATTCCTAATTGAAATCAAACAGTTTTATATTTTCTGGTGGATTCTAGAGTTTTCCTTCAAGTTCATCGCGTGTTTGAGTTTTGATTTAGGCTTAGCGCTTGATAATCGTAGGGATTTCCGACTGCATCAAACTGTCAAGGGCTCTAGTGATGGAACCAGCGTTTATGCCATTGTGATGTCCATGACTTCTCTTGTAATTTCGGGTTTTATTGTGTATGTTATTTAGCCCAAGGAACGTTCCATTTACACCCATGTAAAACAATTATGAGAGAACACAGGTTACACGTTTATTAGTCCCTTTGGTCTGTCACAAGTAAAGAAAAGGTTAATAATTATACAACATGTTCTTGTATCGACTGAAGAGGTCGAGATCGCATAAAAAATACATGACCAATATTATTCATCAAAGCAGAGGTCAACAAGAGATATTATTGATAAATCAACATTTGAATTATGGGATTTTAACTTTGATGATGTTCTAGTACATGATAAGGAATACATGTAAATATCATGGTCTAATTTTAAAAGTGACATAAATATCGAATTTGGCCATTGAGGAGACTATACAAGCTAAAGAAACATAAACCAGTAAAACATACATTAATTGAAGAAATATAGCAAAGCTGTTTTTTTTCCTGTGTTTACCACTAATCATGAAACTAGACCAAAGACACCAAGTTCTCCGTATACAATACGGTGCTATAGTGGTCCTCTGGGACTTGCTCTAGTGGACTCTTAGATGGCTTTTCTCCTATAGGTCTTAAAGAACAAGCCGCTAGACCAAGCTTCCAAAAGTTTGAGTCTAGACAATCCATGCTTAAAATATTAATTGAAAGAATCTTTTCCCATTTCTCACTCCGATCTTGTTGTTGCAAACTCCGTACATCCACATTTGGATATTTTAGCACATCAGATAGACATAAACGATCTTTTAGACTCCATGAGTTCACACTTTCAGAGTATTTAGTGTACCAACTCGGTAACAACACATAACGAAATTTTTCTGTGTGAAGATCCAAAGTTGCAAGCTTTCTAAATGTCAACCAAAAAAGCGATCCATTTGCAAAGACTGATGGTTTATCAGTGGTAAGTTGATCATAACGAATGGGACAGCAGATGCATCTTCGTTCCCCACTATTGAGGTTAAAGACTTCGGTTTTGACAGTGGTCTCAAAATAACGGTCGAAGTAATACATCAAGATTATTTTGTATGTTCCTGTAACGATGTCTCTTCCAAATCCAATGTTTACTGGTAATTTACCTGACCAACCTAAAAATAAATTACAAAAAACGGTATTCATATTTGATTATTTCAAATTTTGTCTTTCAGCAAATATGTACCAAAGGAACATCATAATCAATTAATCATAAAATAATTTCTAGTTTGATTTTGAAATCCATTTCGGATGATTTTTAAATCCACTTTGTTGATTTTCAAATTCACTTTTGTTTAGTTTTAAATGAGTCAATTCTGCATGGATTTCTAAATCTTACAAGGATTCCAAAGTCATTAATTAAAACCCATGAACCAACAAAATACTTTAGCGAATATATATCAAAGGAATTGATTAGGACATCAAAAATCAATAAATAAAAGTGTTGCTTTCGTACTTGGTCGGCCTGTACAATTCCGCAAAAAGTCATGCGAAAGCGTCCGGACTATTCTTGTTGCGGGGTTTATTAGATAAATGTATCCAAAATGGTAGAAGTAGACTAATCCATTGCAATGCCCCATTATTCGACCAACTTGATCGAAATAAAATTCGCTATGCGGATTTGGAATTTCATAAGAACATATACTGATTTTGTTGTGGTCGTGGTGATCTTTTGAAATAGTCTCCAACAAAATGGTTCTTGAACTCTTATCTGTAGACGTTTCTGACCGAAGAACAAGGAGTTTTGGATTTGGGAATCGGGCAAGACGTTTCTTGGCAAGAAAGTTAGATTCGATCATCGATTTCCATTGTTTCGATACGGATTTGAATCTGAAGAGAGATTTCACCGGGAGATGCTCGAGAATCTCTTCTTCCGGTATATCATCCTTTACAACTTCGCAAGTGTTTGGATTTGTTATGTCTCTCTTCATTGTTTGCAATGGTGAATTCCCCTTCTATCTCTTAACGTATATTATATATTCGTATTTATGTTATTCGCTGCAAGATATCATTGTATCTCTTTGCATATATTTATAAAATGTTTTTGGTGATATTCTCTGCAATATCATGTAATATCTTCTTCAACTCTCTATATATTTTGTCGATAATGATTTAGAAGAAAAAGACACTATAAGTTATAAGTTATAGTCTATAACTATAAGAGTAACTAGATTTTAACCCGCGGTACACCGCGGATCAATGTTTTATTTTTTAAAATTTTTATATATATATATTTTTTAGTTTCTTTAGAATAATATATAGATTTTTGTTTTGTATTTTTAGAATAATGTAGAGATACTTGAAAATTTATAGTATTGTTGTTTGTTTGTTGTATATAAAAATTTAATATTTTTATGTGAAATTTGAATATTTAGTATTAATAGTTATAAAAATGAGATGGTGTTCTTCTATATAACATTTTGTAGTGAGTGATTAATGATAACCAGATCTATTTAATCATAACCCGACTCGATTAATTAACACGCATATCTAGAAATTATGGTGAATGATTAATGATAATCCGACCCGGTTAATTAATACATATATCTAAGATTTAGTTCGCAGTACAATGTTTTTAAGGTTTTATATATGTTATATTTGCAAATATATATATATATATATATATATATACATATATACTTTAATTTTATATATGTTATATATTTCTTGTTTTGCTTTTTTTTTGTAAAATATTATAGAGATTATTTGAAAATTTATAGTAGTGTT
>OVAY01001544.1:0-27899 GCA_900406395.1 Kernera saxatilis | reverse complement strand
ATCCGTTGTAGCTTCCCAGATGTCTTCTCCTGAATTACAATATCACGTTCTCGCATTTGTTTCTGAAAATCACCTGGAACCAACGCGGCAACTTCGTTAGCAGCGGGCATTGAATAATTCTTCCCATCCTTTCCAAACCTATCACTGATTATCCTCATATGAAAAGTCTCTTCTTGATTACTTGAAAAACGATCTCTAGCAACCCGGAAATTTTGAACATAAGGGTTAACTTTATTGACCATTTCGATGGTTGGTTCAATGATTTCCTTTTTCAACTTATTTTTCCCTCTACGTGTTGAAGAATTCTTACTTTTGCTGCATTGAACAAAAAATAGAGATCGAAGAAACAACTATTAAAAACTCATTTATGATATTCTAGTTTAGAAAATATATTTTTGGTAAAGATATCAAAGATAGATGGTTTACCTCATAATAGTTGCTCTATTTTCTACTTCATTCTCTGTATCAACAATATATAATTGTCCAAACTTTGCATAATCACCTTCTTCAAGTTTCGTACTTCCCATTAGGTGATAAGTTCCTCCTTGTAACCTAAACATATTAGGGCCTCTACCTTTAGGAACAGATCGATCTACCTTTCCACCAAGCGAAGTCATAGCAAAGACCATATTGTAGGGTCGGAGGTTTTCTTGATAATGTTTGCTAAGTGAATCATTGCCTTTCAGCAGCCTAGAAATAACTTCCGGTGATTCTTTTAGTAATGGCAATTTAACAGTTCCTTGCCCACAACATAAAGAAAAAATTGGATTCTTGGAATTCCTTTTCTTGTTTAGACGCTCATCATACCACATGAGAGCACGACAGTATTTGCATTTGCTTTCCGGATCACCATGATCTAAATATTCTGTGAATGTAATAAAATATTCTTTGCAAGTCATTCTATCATGAAATCATATGATATATTACTTAAGATAAAATAAATAAAGTACCTGTAATATTAGTCATGTCTTTTAACTGATTTCTTCTTTTGTTCTTTGCGACTGGTTTTGCGAATGCCTTTTTGAAGATGTCAGCAAACATTGTCACCATTGCATCTTTTTTATGATCCTCCGAACAGACTTCAGAACAAATTTCCTTTTCAATGCATGAATCTTCCATAGAAGTTTCTCCTTCATCAGTAATATCATCATAGTACTGATCCATATCACATTCGTATTTATCTGTAACAAATAGAGGGTTGGTTAAATTTAATCACTTAAATTTAGTATGTATAAACAATAACAGAAACAATTACCTTCTGATGATTGAGAACAAAAGGCTTGGTCAAATTCTTCCTCCAAGTTTCTGATCGCTGGTTCATTTGATTTAGGTAGTTGTTGTTTACTTGCCTTTAAGGACGGACCTGAATTGTGTTTTTATTCTCAATAAGTTACAATACTGAAGATATATGTTTAAACAACTAAAACTCACGATTGTCATGTTTTTCCGAAGCAGTTATAGGTAAAGATGGATCATGAGCTTCTCTTCTTTTCTGTCGGGCAGTTTGGGTGACGTCTTTTTGAACAGCAATCGATGGTGGTTGGATAATCGATGATTTAGTCAAATGAACTGAACTGAGATCGTAGTTGCTACATGAACCTTTCAAACGACAGTAGTACGTATGTAAGTCTTCATATTACCATATATTTGTGTTTATGGTAGAAATGAAAATAAGCAAAATAAAAAATGATCATACTTGACGCTAAACGATTATTTGATGGCGTTGGTGGATTTGAGTTACTAAATAAATGAGTAACATCTGCAATAAGAATAAAGAAACATTATAATTAGTAGGATTTTTGCAAGACATTAGCATCTCTATCCAGCAACTTACATTCACTAATACTTACAACTTAAATGCCCTGAATTTACTGCAGATGACGAAACATTTGCAGTTGGAGTGGAGTAATTCGTACTACTATTCCTTGCTGGTAAATTGGTAATGTCTTGCAAAATCCTACTAAAAACTGGTTTAAGAGAAACCGAATGTCTAGTAGTCGATCCATTTTCTTCAGATAATTGACTTTGAGGAGTAGTAGTTCCTATTAATTGACTTTGGGGAGTAGTAGTTCCAACGGATCTTGGTTTCTTTGAGAGTTGTGAATAAGCCAAAAGGTCAGTGTCATTCTGATTCTTCTTTTTCTTCATCCTGAGATAGTCAAACTGACATAAAGTACGTTTAAAGGCAGTGAATTACTATTGAAGGTATCATAACAATGGTGATGATACCTTGAATAGACGATGATTGTTCTGCTGAATTAAGAATAATCAATGAAAATGCGGATTATTTGGTAGTTACACCGATTTAAGGAATCTGTAATTGTGACTATTAGAAACCACCATTATGTATAACAAATAAATGTGGTTTCTAAAATCAGGGAAGAAAATATTTATGGTTAAACAACAAATCTTTAGGAATCTTTTTATCATATGGTTAAGGAGTATCATAAATTGTTTACCTTAAACTTTATGAATTATATATTCTATAGGTATTTGAAATCAATACATTGTTGGCATATTATAGATACTCATATTGGCTTATACTCTGTGATACAATTTGTTAGTCTTTTATTGATAATCAAATCTTTCTATTTACTTTCAGGAAGTTTAAAACTTTTAATACTTCGGCATTGGTAGTGGGAGATTTCCTTAAAAGAAGGTTAGTTATATAAATTTAAGTGCTTTATTTGCTTTTGGAGATCTTTTTCAAAATTGCTATTCAATATGAAAGTGAATAGAAAAACTCATATACCGAAATGTCAATTGTCACTTGTGATAATGAGGTTATAAATAAAGAAACTAAAATTTATTGATTTGATAGATATTGCAATATGAAGTGAAAAGGAAGATATTATTAATAAGCCTAAACTGGATAGGAAGCAAATAAAACAAAAAATGATAGTTCATACTGAATTAGATAAAAAAGAAAACAAATAAAATTCGAAGTCATGTCATCAGCCACTCTTCTCAATCTTCACCTTAACACCAGTAATAATACTGCCATTGTCTTTCTTCAAAATTTCCATCTTCTCTTCATCCGAATTCTTCACATTAGCTTGTTTGACCCTACCAGCACACTGCACATCCACTTTCTCGAGATCTATTGTTTCTAGGCACAATTTTTTTGTTATAGAAGACTGATAAGGTACTTCATTGTTTAAATCTAGTTCACGCTTAGATGAAGGAGTAATAGAGTCATTATCACATTGGCTAATTGTGAGCCCAGGTGAAGCCTGTATAAACATAAAATTTTAAACATCCGATTAGATAAAGCTTCAAAATGAAAAAAAAAATTAATTAACAATACAGAGAATGATTGGCGTATTAAAACCTATTCAAGAGTAAGCAAAGAATTAGGGTTGATGTTGTGGTCTGACTCTTCCATAGGATCTTCGACTTTCAATCCATTGGTAGACAGTACCTCAAGTACTTTATATGTGTCATTGTCATCTGTGATATTATCCTTTTTCACACACACGAGGAACTTAAATGTCTTGCCTACCAAATTTTTGATGGAATCAGGTAAAGCCTCTGGGTCATCAATCTGTTAAAAAATTGAAATGTTGAAACATTTTTAATACATACGAATTTAGATAATAGTCATAATGTTAAAATATCAATTGATACCTCATCATATGAACCACCAAGCGCAAGAAAAGCACTCTGGCCAACGATCTCTTTAGCTAACTGATCAAACAACATGAGCTTAGTTTCACCAGTTTGGTCCATAACTTTAACATGAAGCTTATACCTGTAAAAATTTAAAGACAAATGTTTAAAATTTACAGATAAACACTTACGGTATATTAAATGGTGTGTAAACATGAAAGTGATCGTTTTGCACGTACATTGTTTCCACATTAGAAACCACACCCTTGCAAACATCACACCAAAACTTCATAAGGTTGACCTTTGTAACTACATTACTAATATTGGTATGACTGTGGAGGTGCGTAACCTTCTTCCTGCATTTACGGCACCTAAAGTAATACCAAGCCCAATCGGTGTCAATAGCATAGACTGTGCATATGATCTTCGTTTTCCCAACCTACGAAGCCCGATCGGTAAATCCGAGTAAATGAACCATTTTATAATTACATTATTTTTCAAATCCAAGATAAGGAAGAATCATTCTTACATCAGTAGATCCGAGTAGTTCAATTATTGTCTGCATAGGACACAGTGCGTGATCACCTCCATTAGTAGGTAAAGTAAGGCTGGTTCTTTTTGGCTTGGTGGAACGAAATGTGAGAGAAATACCATCTTTTGGCAGCCTACAATGATTTCAATATTCCAAACTGTTTGTTAGTAAAACCTTTGAAAACATTAGAACTGAGAAGTTACATAAAGAGTTATAAGATCTTACAATTGTGAAAATTCATCAACCTCTTTACATTGCAAATTAACTGATACTTGAGAAGTATCAAATGAATTGGAAACACTTATAACATCTGCAGTAAGCCAAATATAAAGTTACGTGTGAGTTTATACATCTTGTTTTTTCATATAACGATAACATTGAAATACCTTTATATGATCGGATTTTCGCAAATCTGATCAAGCAGGTAATCTGATCATCTGGAGCATCCTCACACGATTTAAACACTTGTTCAGCAAATGAACCCCACAAAGTACATGGTAGGCGATTGTCACTATAATTGATAATATATATTAATAAGAATTGCAGACCACTATGAAAGATGTTTATAACTAAAAATATAAATAAGCATACTTACTCCTCATCTCGGATTTCAAGATCAACTTTCTTTCTTGGCTTACTCTTGACTTCAAGTATATCAATCTCACCAATATTAACGATCTGACCGATAATATCTACGTATACGAAAACAAATTTTTAGTCTACAAAGTGATTAACATAAATTTATGCTAATAATAACAGTATATGAAATGACTTACCAACCAAGACATTGGTGTTAAGCTGTTGAGCCAAAATATCTGGTATTTTGGCTAATACCAGGAATAGAGAATCAGACACGGAATCTGAATTCCGAACATTAGTTGAGTTTATGAAGTTCAACTTGTAAAGATTGTCTGTTGGCCTGTATTGTCCAATGGATTTGGTTAAACTGAAATTCTCAATGAATTTCCATTCGCCTACAGATAGGACGTTCGCAAAACGGACCACCAGATCTTTCTTTACAGAAGCATGTATCTTGGTGCCCTATTGAGAAAAAGAAACATGAGTTTAAACAATGTAGAAGTATCAAAAATATATTAAAGGATATTCACTCACATCAGAATCAGCAAAGATTGCTTCAAAAGTCTCCCCAAAATTGACTGTGTACTGTCTCCAGGAATGCAGGAGTTTAACCTGGATGCGCCAAGACGTTTTGTAAGGCTTAAGATCTTTGATCATAACCAATGAAGCAGCCATTGTGTATCAGCCGGAAGGTAAAAAACTTTTCTTATGTAATGTTTGTGCTTATGATTTTTTCGGAGGCTTAGGTATGAGTATTTATAGATAGGACCTAGGGTTAGTTTTTCAAATCTTAAATCAAATAATAAGCCTAAATATTATTCGATTCTTGACCGAGATTTAGGTCTACTATATTGATTGTGAATATTCATTATGTTTTGATTATGAAAGATTTCCTTAACTACTAATAACTGATGGATACTCTTAAATATTATTTCAGGAATATGCCTTTTTCCGGTAAAACTCTCTACGATATCTCGAACCGTTCGAGTGATCCAATATTCAATACGGATAAAGACGCGGGTTTAGATTTCAAGACGGATAAACACGCGGGTGTAAGTGACCCGACCCGTTGGGGTTATGTAACTATTTTATACCATAATTACCCTTAATGAATTCGAGTTTTGTTCACTAATTACGATGGCATAAGTTGTAAATAACACGATAGGTGAAGGTTATATTCAAATATGTCTTCAAAAATGTTAGTTTTAAGATGATTTACATTCTCTTTTTGTCAAAAAAATATATTCTTACTTATTTAAAATATTTATATAATACATACATAAATTTACAACATAAAACTAATATTTAACCAATCATATTTTTATTTTTAAAAACTCACAGCCAAAATCATGAATCCTAGAGCAAAAAACTTACAGTCTGAATCCTATAACAAAAAACCTAGAGCTACAGCCTTAACCAATCGGACCCAATTGTTACATAAATATTTTTTGTTGAAAAAAATATTTCAAATATTGATAATTATATATCCGCTAATCAAAATAAGATACCCGGTATTTATGATGTCTTTTAATTTGTTTTGGTAAATAACTGTTTTATATTTCTGTGTATCTAGAATAGTTTAATATCAAACAAAATATGGAAAAATTAGAAATAAATGATACTTTTTCTATATTTTTGTCCATCTACACATTTCTAAAATCACTTTCGGTGGATTAGGCTTTTTATTAATAAAACCCCAATTATACCCAAATCTCTTAATTTAGGTTCTAGCAACTACACTAAACAATTTTGGTATATTTGGGGAAGAAAGAAGATAAATTCTGGTTCGATAGTTATGGTTCAATTTGTGTCTTATAACTCAACACCGGTTCAATTTTTGTCTTAAACCCAACTTTGGCTTGTTCTTCCTCGCTCTATTCGCCCGCCACGTTCTCTCTCTCTCTCTCAAAACTCCACATATCACGTAAATCTCCAACATATTTATCTATGAAACAAAAACAAATTAATGAAATCTCCCAAACAAAATTTGCACATATCGATTTGTGGTACATCAAACAACATATTGGAAAACAAAATTTATTATTATTATTATTATTATATAATTTGACATTTTTGTAAGATTTATTTTCTTTATCAGATAATTTTATCCTATCTTTAGTTGAATACAATGATTTGTAATTTAGGTTACCCTTTTAGGTTACTTTTTTATAAAGTAATGTATTTTTAGTAAATTTTCTTTTGACCAAAAAAAACAGAAAGTATATTTTTCTTACACATTATAAAACAAAAAAATCAATTTGGCATTTTTATAATTAACACTTCGCATTTAAAATTACATTTATTTACAATTACTTTTATTAAAAAGTACAGTTCCTTTTTGTTGGTCAAAAAATTTATTAGTTCCATTATAATTTGTTAACAACAACGAATGTGCAATCAATGTAAATGTATTGATTGATAATAAATTTTTCTCTATTGGTTTCTTTTGTAAATAAAAAAGTATTTGTTTGACTAGTAACAAAAAAAAATCTTTTTTTTTTGTTATCTATAGATTATATTGAAATTGATCAGAATATTACAACGAAGCTGGCAAGGATTGAAATCCTTCCAGAGACTAAGCCGGCGAGTCTACATAACCCCCAGAGCCAAAAGCTCCAATTCAAAGAAACAAACATGAAATCTAAACGGATGACGCTTAAACACTCGATTGAAACGAAAACCAGAACTAAGGACAACAAACATAATTAAACTAAAAACCAAAGCCAAAAACTAAACCTGCACATAAACCTCACTCCCGGAGACCTTTTAAAACGCCACACCGTGAAAGCCTTCAATGACTAAACCAAACGGCGACGAAAACCTCCTATGGCGACTAGGAACTACCTCTTCAGACAAAGGAACCTTGACTTGAAATCCCGGCTAGATAGAACACATGAGTTCTACCCACAATCTTCCGGATACGGGGCATTGTTGACATTTATTTTTTTTGTTTTCTTCTAATTAGCACGTAGCAGTTAAAGTGAAAACAAATTTAAGATATATGTATATATATTTAATATGTAAGTTTGTTTATATTTGTTTTCTTTGTAGAATAATTAAATTATATCGTAATTAATAACTGTGTAGTTTAGGTAAACTACAAAAAGTAACGTATGAATGATGGAAGGAAAGAGGAAGAAGAAATAACTAAAGAGCAGTTAAGAGGCAGAATGGGAAAGATATGGACATAATGAATTTGTGTGTCAATTCTAGAGGAGGAACATGTTTTCTATCCTCAAAAGTCAAAAGATGCTTCCGCAATATCTCACATAGGATTATACATCTTTGAGTGAGGCTGGGCAAAATACCTAAAACTCGAATCGAACTCGATCCAAAAAATTGAGTATCGAACCGAACTGAACCGAAACAGATAAAATATCCGAACGGATCTTAGAGTCGTATACCTGAAGAACCGAACCAGAACCAAATGGGTACCCAAAATACTCAAAATATAATTATATATCCAAAAATATTAATTATATTTACCATTAATATAACATAATTACCTAAAATTACGATTATAAATCCGAAAAGATTAGAGCAAAATAACTAAAATACAAAAAATATTTGATAGTTCTTAGTTATATATGTCAAAATTTAACCAAATTTTATTCAAATTTAACCAAATTCTTAGTTTTTTTATGGATCCTAAACCCCTAGTACCGAAATATCCAAAACCCGAAAGAACTAATCCGAACTTGAGTGGGTATCCGAATGCCCATAATGCCTAGTGTTGATCGATGTATTGCAGATGTTGGTGCTGAGAAAGTTGTTCAAGTTGTGAGAGATAATGCTCTCAATAATGTGGCAGCAGCAAAGATGAGGAAAGAGAAGAGTCCAAATATTTTTTTGGAGAGTTTTGTGCTACTCATACAATTGATTTTGATGCTTGAAGCTATTTCTAAGTTGCTTAAGTTCACATAAATCATTGATAAAGCTAAGGAGCACACAATTTCATATATGCTCATCATAAAACTTTCTTGATACTACAAACCGGCCCGGTTTTGGGCATATGCCTAAGGTGCAAATGCACATGGCCCAAATTTTTTATAACAAAATTACTTCACATTTAGGGATTCAAATAAAATAGAATATAATACTTTAGCTATAAAATATGAAAATACATATAAAATTAGGGTACATTTTGATATTTTGAACCAGGCCTATTACAACTTTAAGTTTGGCCTGACTACAAAGCTTGTTGGAGAAAAAGACACAACTAAAGACGATGTTCACATATGAAGAATGTGATATATTCAACACTCTGAAGAGTAAAAAGGGAAAACGCAGTTTCTTAACTGTTATAAGCCAGTATTTTAGAATAATGTGGTATTTGTGTTGACGGTTAACCAAACCCAAAATTATAAATGTGCTGATCGGTTAAATTGAGAGAACGAAAAACGAAAAATCTTGGATCGGCTCGGTTCGGTTCACTCGGTTAGGTTATAATTCGCAGACCTACTTAAAAGCATCGAATACTTACCTGCGAACAATAGACTTATGATAAATTTTTGCATGATTCATCTTACGAATCGGATACAAGGTCCAAACAGTTAAGAGTATAAATGAAACTGCGTTTGTTATAAAAGAAACTTGATCAAAAATTCGTAATGATCACCACAACATAAAAACAGCCCCTTTTTTCTCATACAAAAGAAACAAAAAGATATAGAATTTTCTTGCAATCAAACTAAAAATGTGATCCTGCTATTTCCTAAAATTGTCTGTACATATATTTCTAAGTCACTTGGATTGTAGAAGTTTCCAATGTTATTGGACAATGCAGGAAACAAAAAACAAAACATATCTTCTCTATACAATCTTCCTCTACCGATCCGCCTTCCGTGATCTCCAGATCAGAGCTACAAACTACTGCTTAGACACTCGCCTACCTGTAATGCAGTGATCCACACAAGTGAGAAACTCATATCATCCAAAAACATATCGAAGATCAAGAGATGAACTCAGCAAATCAAACAGAAATTCGATGAAACAGCAAACAAGCAAGACAAGAAACTTTAGTTGTAATAGATGATTATCATACTTGTATTTCTGGTCCTGCACATTTGATTCCTTTCAGGTTGAGCTTTTTCCACATAAGGAGCAATCAAAGTATCCAACTTTACCAGCCAGAGAGCAATCGCAGAAGTTGTTTGAGGCATTGAAGGGAAGCAAGTTATAACTTCTCCTATAAAAGCATTAGAATGCTCTTCATCATCACTAGAGTGCCATAGCCAATCTTCATTGATTCCACCAACAAAGTCGCCAATCACCTTGAGAAATGGACATCATGTTTTAGCACTGAGATGCACTTAGAGAACAATCAATTTGAGCTAAAGGAAGGTGACGCGGAAAAACGGGAGGTTGTGTTGTAGAATGAAACCTGCGTAATTTCAGACAATGTCGAGCTTCGTCGAAGTCTTTTAGCCCATAACCTATGGGCTGACGTTTTCCATGCACCAATCAAAGCATCTTCAGGCATAGCAGACTGCAAAAATGTTACAAGACAAACATAAACCGGACGCATTTCTCAATACAAACCAAGAAGATAAACTTTTGAAGCACAGAAGTAAAGTAAAGCAAAAGACTATTGACAGACCTCAATGGCATACACTGCAGCCTTTAGTGATTGCAACTGAGAAGATAGAACTTTGTGATCTGGAAATGTATCACTGTCTTCTTTCTTCCTGCATGTGGCCGCATGAATCGCGTATCTTTCTTCAAGATCTATATCAACCTCAAACGTAGCATGGCAAATCTTACAGTGCTTCTCATCTCTCCAATACAAATCATGACAACTCTTACACCTAGTAAGTGAATCAAGGTAGGATCTTCGGCTCCGTTTGACAGCATTGAGACAGAGATAAAAATCAGCCCATATCCACTCATCAAACTCCTGAAGAAGGCTCCACAATAGGCTTTTCTCCCGCTTACTTCCGATCTCAAATACTATTGCCGCATGTTGCGAGGAGAATTGTTCATTGGCAATCTCATTCAGACATAGGTTGTTGTCTATATCAGAAACCGGTGAAGAACTTTCCTCTCTGACTATATCTCTGAAATGGGCCTTCTCCGACTGGGTCACATGGTTACTCAACATGGCTTGACAAAGAAAACTTTCCCGTTTCTCCAATGACTCAATAAGACGAGCTTCCCGTGTGCCCCTGTCGTCCAAAACCGACAACAGTGCCCGCAAAGCCTACACCAAACGAAAAAAAGGAAAAAGTCGGGCATCGAATCAGAAAACCCTTCAATAAAGGTTTCCATTTAACCAAGCATAGTAAGCAGAGTGATTAAGATTTCAGGAAGAGAACAATGACATTACCTCCTTGTTGCTGATAACTTCCCAGTGACCATCTTCAGAAGATTCAAAGTACACACACCTATGACCAGGGTCATTCGGATTGCACGGGCCTAAGAAAAGCCAGTACCTGTTGAACCTACGATCAGAACCAAGGTATACAGATTGCATAGGGTGAACATTATTCGCTTTATCTCCAGCCTGCTTAGCAAAGGCCCCCACAATTGAAGAAGAATCAACTGGATGAGAGTCGGACGATTTAGAGAGCTCGTTAATTCTATGAAGTTCTCCTCCATGGACCCATGATGCGCGTGGATAACTGTACTGATTAGTGGACGATCTCTTAATTTTTCCACCAGAACAATGACTGTAGATACTAGGGGCATCATCCATAGCTCTTGGTTGATCCTGTGGTGCAAGATCAAAGTTAGCACTATGCACCATGGATATATAGCTGGTTTACTGCCAAAAATAAGTATCATTTTAAGTTTCAGAGGGGTGCCAACTTTTTAGGTTCATATACAGAAACAATCTTTAGCAAAGGAACTGCCCAAATCACATGGACCGAACATCCATCTGCCCACGCTGTTATTAGAGATGTAAAGATGGAGCGATCTTAACATTCAGGTTTTGAAGTTATTCAGTAACTCAAGAATTAGTATAAATATTTGGTCTGGATAGTATGGGGATTACCTCCATTCTGATAGTGGAACCAGAGCTAAGAAGATCAATCAAAGCCACAAAAACATCTAACTTCTCTTCAATGCTTAGGTCTGAATATTCCCCTTCCATTAGGCCCAACAGCCATGGTTCTCCGGGATGGCTTTCATCAATCTCACTACATACTTCCAGCAATTTACTTTTATGCTTCCGCCTTTTCCTGCACTTAGCTGTTCGAAGTGCAACATTTTCTGAAACATGCTCGATCTCATTACCAGAACTCATTGAGCAATCATCAAATTCATCATCAACACTCCCAGACTCGTCCGAATCTGACTGGCTCTTTTCAGGGTCCTCAGAGAAACAATTAACACGTAGACGATATGTTGATTCAGATATCTTTTCGAATAATGTAATGTCACTTGCCAGAGTTGAACATACTGAACGCTCTCGTTCTTCTGATGCAGTTGCAAGATTCAGCACAGCAACCTACAAATGCCCAATCATTATGAACTCATACACAAAATCACAAGCCATCAGCCTATTCATATAAATATCATCTAAGATTTCAAAAAAACTTACCTCTGCAGCATTAGCTAACTCAGATATTTTCAAGCCATTATTGCCTTGCTCATTAAGCATTCTAAATAATTCACCCTTCAACGTTCCAAGACGAAGGCCATACTTTTTCATGAGTCTCCTTTCCTAGAGGAAGAAGAAAGGTAACATCACCCAACAATGCATCAGAAAATAAAATAAAGCACTAAACAACACAAACGAGTGGATATAAATAACAAAATAAAATTGAGCAAGAGCATTCAACATCCCACATCTAACTAATCAATCTTCAAGAACAAAACAAATACATGCTAGTTTCTGAATTTGAGTACGAAAGAAAAGAACAAGAGAATTATCATGATCTTCAAATAAAATATACCCAAGCAAATAAAGTCAACCGATAGTGTTTCAGTGGATCAAAAGTGTCAACAAGAGCACGGAATCAGTACCTTACTTAGTTCCTCTGATTGAACAGCACACTTCACTGAACCAAAACCAGCTGCAACCAATATTTGACGCAATATTTCCGTCCATGTAAGAGAATTTAATGAATCCTTCCACAGATCAAGAATATGAATTTGGCTCTCAACCTGGAAAACATCATGGAGAATGTCAAAACCTATCCGGCTGGACAGGCCATGGAGACGGGAAGATTTTACATAAACTATCTAATGTTGATCCTAGAAAGTAGAAACCCATTAAACTGTCAAGTTCAAAAATTATCTAATGTTGATCCTAGAAACCCATTAAACTGTCAAGTTTAAAAGTAGCTCAACATTAGTGCATACCGACTGAAGCAGGGCTAGAAACTTGCATGATATACTCAAGTTCGAAAAAGATCCCCTTTGCAGCTCGGTTTCAACATCAAGCAGAAGCAGCTTCAGCAGGGAAAGATGAATTTTACCAAGGAGCAAGGAATCCTGAGGTTCAAACGCAAGCACAGAAAGAGGAAATGCAATATAAATTGTCAGAAAGAGAAAATAAGAGTGAGAGATATGTGGGATACAAGAAACAATTTTCTTCCACCACAACAGAAAAACATAAGATATTTGACCATCTGTTATCAAAGAAGAGAGATCCACCTTATCATGAAATGCCCGTGTGAACTCGTCAAGTGTGAAGGGACATATATCAAGAGTTACTGAATAAGTATAAAGGAAATGGACAACCTGCCAACAGATGTAATAGGTCACATCTATGTAAGTTGGCAATGAGAGGTAATTTAAGAACAAACTAAGGAATCACCAGGTGCCAACTTTGACAGTTTACACACCTTAAACAGTTTCTTCACAGACTGTGGAGAAGAATTCCAAGGATGCAAACCAAAAGGCAGCCTCATCTGAACAGAATTTGGGGGAAACTTAGGCAATAAATCTGGAAACAACAAAAAAAAATGTCAAAAGAGAATCGCATGGCACTGCTCATGTAGCTAAAGTACTTGAACGAAAACTCTTTCAGGATTGAACTAAGACAAATGACATACATACCTTTGCAACGAAAACAACCATGAGATCCACTACTAGGAAGATGGAATGAACAAGTCAATGGATTTGCTCCTTCCTGTCGCTCACGCATTTCCAATTCCTCGTCATCCACTAGCATCGAAAATGCTTGGCAGGTTTCTTTTAATACTTCCCCATACAGGCCAAGCTCACATTTTCCTTTAAATGCCCGTTGAGTTTCTTCTTTGTTTAATTCTGCCTGTAGCAAGAGTCAAATCTCTGTTTGCATGTGACTATATCGAATCACAAGTTCCGAATAAAGATCAAGCTACCTCTCTATTTATAGAACGCCTCTTCTTTTCCGTCAAAGTCTTCTGCAACAGTTTCTGCTTCTGAAGAAAGCAAATTGCAGTTAGCAAGAAACTTGAGAGAAAAAGGAAACAGAAAGAGAATGAACCACAATTATGAAAGATAAAATAGGTAAAAAGTACCAGTATTGATGCTAATTGTCTTTGCTTTTTCTTTTGATGTGGGGGATGACGTGCTGAGCTTTGAGGTAATGTTGGTCTTTCACCCCTGCTATTTGGATTCATTACCCGCCATACTGTCATCAAACCCTTGCCAATACCATGTTTCATCACAGTAGCATTCTTTTCAACGACACAATCCTGACTGGTGCGATCCATCAGCTCGGAAATCTAAAGCAAATTAAGATCAGAGACTAAGTAACTTAGCATATCCAGGTAAAAATACCTTATGAAACAACAAATAAGATCTATCCACTACCTTTCTCTTTCTTGCCACTCTCTGTTTCTGTAGATCGACAGATGAAGAACCCAACCAAGAAGCTAGCAGAAGGGAAAGAAGTCCAGGTAAGAATCAGCAAAACTATACCATACTTCTTACGTCATGCACAAAATCAAGTCCGTTCTCATCCAGAGTCCAATTATCATGGATATTTTTCATTAGAGAAATCAAAACTAATACGAAAGCACTAACTTCACTTCCACAGTATAAAGCCTTGGTGTTTATAGTCAATTTTTCTTTAGAAATCCAAGCCTTCTTCACAGGGTATATATGCTATATATCTTGCAATGAAGCCAAAAAGGTAAATATACCTTTGCGTGCTCCAGATGGGAGATGGTCAAATTCAAAACCAAGCGATGGACCATCCTTTCGAAAAACCTTGGCCAAAATGTGCTGTGAAGTCAACAACTTTTGACAACTAGCTTTCCTTGTTCCCACACTACATCTTTTCTCAACAGCTGCTCCAAAATCGCATCTGGAAGACGTGGAACTCCTCATGCGAGATCTATTGTATGACTGAGGAGGATTCTTTGCTCCAACCCCATCGTTCGCCAGGGATTGTACGTCTTTGCTTCTACTTCTTCTCCTCTTGAACCATCCACGTACTTCCTTCACTGTTAACCCTAGAGACTTGCCCAAGTCCTCCATTTCCTTAGGAGTCGGATACATTTGCTCTGCTTTCACATATATGATAACTATCAGTGACAGAAGTAGATCCAAGGTAAATCATATACACAAAAATCTAGCACAAGAGGCCATTTCTTGAGATTTATCTTACCAAATGATCAAAACCGACAAATCCAATATATCAACTTTTGTATCTTACTGTAAAAAAATTTTTGTTACCTAAATAAAAAGCTTCAAGAGCTTGAAGTTGTACTGGCGATTTCCTCTTCATTTCACTTAAATTAGACTTCAAAAATCTGCTACTCTCAAGGTATCAAAACCAGGCGCATGATACTCAAATCCGTCTCCAACATTCTGCAACATCGAGCAATCAAATTTAAAAAACACACATAAGAGCTATCAAACCCACAAGAAGATGCGATCACCACTTGATCTTTACACTACTCTTAAATACAACAAATCCAAAATTCCTGGAAACGAAGTCACCAAAAAAAGGGATTTAAACCCAAAATCGCATCTGATTGTTACCACAGGAAATCAGAAACAATCACCCAAAAAATTAGATTCCCATAGTGGCTTCCTTAGACTGTAAAATGGCAACAATAGAGACCCTAAGAACCGATAGACAAAAGTATCAGTGAAATTATAAGCAGAAGAGCCAAGGAAACCTCAAAACCCATTAGAATTGAAGATACCCAAGTCTCAGTTTCAGCGAAATTGGTGAAAAAAACCACAAAATGATGATGATAATGGCTGAGGAAACAACAGCTACTACACACAGGAAAAAACCCAGAAAATTACAAGCCAGGAAACTTACAGAGAGAGAAACAAGAAGGCTCGAGAAATGGAAGAAGGAAGAAGGTCGAAGGTCGAAGGTAGAAGAAGAGTAAAGATTTTACAGGAGGAGAGAGTAGGGTTTTGGGTTTTTTATCATCTTCTCGTCTTTCTCTGAGTCTGGGGTTTTAGTTTACGGATATATTTTTTTTTTTACACTCTTTATTTTTTTGTTCACTTAATAGCTAAAAATATCTCTGTTCATAACACGACGTCGTTTTTAGCTAGACTCATTATTAGGGTTTTCGAACCGGTTATTCAGAAATTGAACCGGATTTGCTTTGGTCTCGAGATATATCTTCTACGTTGTTGTCGAACCAAATCAAACCGATAACCAAAGTTAATTTTAAAAAGTTACAAAACCAAAAACCGAAAAATTCGGTTTGGCCGGTTCAATTCCAATCGGTTCGATTTTATGCCTAGGACTATAAACTTTGCAATCTCATGCCCTCAATTTCTCCTTCCTTTTGTTTCATCGTTTCTTCTTCCTTCTGTTTTTTTTTTGTTCTTCCTTCTGTTTCATCGTTTCTTCTTCTTCTTCTCCGATGGAAGAAAAGTGTGCCAAAGATGAAAAATTATCAAAACCAGCTTCAACAAATCCGAAACGAGCCTCTATCAAATCCAATTCCACAAAGGATTACTCTATTAGAAAGCAGAAGGTTCCTTTCTCGATTCTCCATTCAATTACTGAACAATACTTGAATCTATGTTATAATATGTAAGTAGCTATGGAGTGGGTTTTAGAAAAAATTCGATTTTGTTTCGTTTCGAAGCTTGTTACAGTGGCGTCATCTCGTAGATGCAATCGTCAAGTCTGAATTTTGGTTCGTAGCTTATATTCAAATTTTCCATTTTGTTTCGTTTTAACTCTATTGGTTCTGTTTATGTTTTAACAATCGGGTTATTAGATAATTTCCAGTTTTTGTTTCGTTTGAATTGGTTTTTTATACTAGTTTGAGCTTGGTGTTTTATTACAGAAGCAGTAATTTTCTGGAGATTTGTGTGTTTTGTGATGATTCTTGGCTTTAATCAGGGGCGGACCTTTTAATGTCTGTGAAAATGGGCTTTTAGTTGTTTCTGAAATATGTAGTTCAGAGAAAATTGTTTCAGGAATGAATTAGGTTATTTAACTAGTTTCTGATGGTTTTTATTGTATCTTTCGTGTATTGATCCTGGAGATTTGGGTGTTTCCTGGAGATGTGGGTGTTTTTTGTGTGATGATTCTTGTTCTTGTTTCTGGATTGTAGTTCAGAGAAAATTGTTTCAGAAACGAAGCATTTTTAGGTTTTTTTAACTAGTTTCTGATTATTATTTTTTTGTTATCTTTCATGTATTGATCCTTATTTGTTGTAGTTTCCTGGAGATTTGGGTGGTTTTTTTTGTGTGTTATGATTCTTGTTCTTGTTTCTGAATTGTAGTTCAGAGAAAATTGTTTTAGAAACGAACTGAAGAAGGAAGTTTCCGATATTTTCAGAGAGTTT
This sequence comes from Kernera saxatilis, assembly GCA_900406395.1. Classification (NCBI taxonomy): domain Eukaryota; kingdom Viridiplantae; phylum Streptophyta; class Magnoliopsida; order Brassicales; family Brassicaceae; genus Kernera; species Kernera saxatilis. Next base: position 10,469 of record OVAY01001544.1, on the reverse strand, counting down.
ATGACAGGGTAAATTGTTTTGCTTTGATTCTCTTACAGATATGTGGTTTCAAGTTTGTTCACATGAGTCCCCTACGAATCTTGAATCTTGAATCTTGAATTTTGGATATTGGAATGATATAATAGGATCACGAAGCTTGAGGAACTTGGAAATGCTGCAAACAGCTTTCTCCGAGAGTTTCAGCAAGGACTCGGTACGTTGATTTCTATTCATCATCTTCATTGTGGGATTACACTCCTTCTATAGCATTGTTTATGACATTATGAAATATCTCAGGCTTTCTTCAACGACCTCGAATAGTCACTTCATCCAAGTTGATCGACAACATTATCAAGAACAATGAAACAAGACGGCTTAAGTCATACATAGATGCAGACTGTATTAACATCGATGATGCTGCACAGAGCACAAGAGCTTGTAAGTTACAATCAAGTCTCAAAGTTATGTGTAGTTTTATGTTTAGAAACATTCTTCAGCACTTTAGTTTCTGCTTTCACGTTGCTTCTTTTTTCTTCTTCTTCTTCCGTTGCTTATTCATCAACCTTTCTAAAAATACCGGAATAAGAAGTACATAGATCCCGATTAGGACTTTCTGACCACCTAATCAAAGGTAATGTATTACTGTTTTTTGCCTTATTTACTCCGTCTCTATTGCTTGTTTCGCAATTAGTTACTGATTCATGTCATCACTCGCTCCCACATAATTATATTTTCCGTTTCTATAAGCCTTTTATTAGTCTTTTAAGACGTGAAAATCGCAGCCAAAAGCTTATTACTTGAGCTGGAGCGCCTCACCGATGAGGCAGCCCTTGCGATTGAGAATGCCACACAACAATTAGATAAAGAATCAAGCGACGAATTGCAACAAGTAACCTCTGATGAGGTAAGATATCAACAGAATCTGTTGTTTCTCCCGTAAAAGCTAACTTGTAACTCTGTAAAAATGTGGATTCAGAGAAAGGGTATAATGTTGATTTGGATTGTGTTTGTTTTTAGGAGAACGCGACTGTGCTTTTCCCTCGAGAACCTGAAGTTGCAGAGTACGTGGCACTTATTGCAGTAGTTTACAGTATGATGAAGCAGAACTACGCGATGCAGGTGTGCAAATTTGAATCCTTTCTCTTCAAGTTTTGATCTTTAAACCTCAAACTTATTGATGAGAAGAAATGGATACTGTTTTGTTGCAGGAGAAGATTGTGAGATCGCTTAGTTTGAAGTCATCATGTGGTGAACTAGAGACTTACACTCTGATGTGGTCATTGTGCACATTTGTAGAAGATGAGATTATAAACAGAGCATGGAACTGGATTTACTAAATCTTTTTTTTTTTCGTGTTTTTCATTAGTTAATCAATGATTAATGTTGGTTTAGTAGATCGGTTTTTACATTAACCATTACATAAACAACTAAGACCGATTTTGTAACAAGCTCATGAAGTGAGAAATTCGAAAAGGCAACAGAAGCGGATTTTTTTGCTTAAGCATAACAAGAAATTTCTGAGCAGATCATCTAGCACCATCGAAGCTTGTCCTTCCTCACATGGTTCGTGTGATAAGTTCAAAGCGTGAAACGAATTCCCGATTTTCTGTTTGTTCTCGGACAACAAACCGGTACCCGGACAACAAACTGGATTATTTTCCGGGTCAAATAAAATGATTGAACATTCTAAACCTAATAAAAAAGATAATAGTAAATTGTCATAATTAAAATATACTAAAAAAAAAGCATCACATCAACCGGCTTGGTTATTTTCATCATTATTCTATTTAAGCAAGTGAAATATTCATCAAAATCTAAAAAATAACAAATAACATACTTTACTCTATATATTATATACCATTAAAAACAAAAATTAGAAAGTTTAATCAATAATTTAAAACACGGCCAATTCAACAAGTAATACCGGGTCACGAGCTCAATTGGTGGGAGGGGGTTTGTTGGGTTTTTAACGATTTTACTGAATTTATAATTAGCGGATTTAGCATTGGATTATCGGTACGAATCGGGTATAAAAACATTGGTTCTCGCTTTGCCTTTGTTCTTGCAACTTATATATGGAGCTGTTTTGTGGTTAGGGAACCCTCTCTTTCAAGATGTTGGTGGTGGAGTACGACATGGATATTACCTACGGTGAAGAGATTATCGATCATAAGCTTGATAAATGCGGGGCCGAATTAATTGTAACTTTTGGTGTCTTCATCTATTTCACATTCTCGTATTGTTTGAAGAGAAAGATGAGAGAGAGATATTCAACTACTCTGTTTATTCGTTTTAACACTAAGCATATATGATGAAGTCCAACCAATATTGTTTTAAGCTCTCATATGCAAATAAATAGGAAAACTGTCTAATTCTCTTCGGAAATTTCATATCTATGTAGATACACACGGAATTTTGACCTCTTTATTAAATTACATAATTTGAAGTTAAATTTATATATCCACCGGTTGAAAACTTTTATTCTATTTATCCATCAATATGGTTTTAGGTCGTTATTGTAGACCGAATTGTGTTTAACCACTTGAGTTTATATTAAACCGATTTTAGACCCGATTAAGAGCGGGTTAAAGATCTAAAAAAAACCGACCCGAGTTAAAGACCCGTTTCAGCTTCAACCTTCAATCGAAAAAGACGAAGAAGAAGAAGCACAACTTTTTAGGAGTTCAGATTTTTTCAATTCTCCTTTGCGGTTTTACAGTAACGCTCGCCGGAGATTATGGCTCGGCCTTCTTCTTGGAATTGGGAGATCACACTGCACCGACTCGTCTTCTTTCCTCCTTGCCAAAGCTAAGAGATCCAGAGCAGATCCGAACCGAGTCCGACTCACCGAGCCAGGAACGAGAAATCAGCATTCAGCTCCGTGAAATCCGGCAAGGCCGCGAATTTCTCCATCCCGTCAAATCCTCTGATCTCTTCTTCAGGGACGTATGAGATATGAACAGTGCGGAGAGAAGAGAACCCTCTCGATTTCAAATTCCTGATGGATTCCAGATACTGAACTCCGATACACTTATCGTCCTGCGCGCCGCGTGCATATATATGACCATCGACGGTTCGATGAGCCGAGAACGGAGGATGATTTGAGATTCAGCTGGAACATAATCGAGATGAGAGTTGAAGAGAATCGAAGGAAGTTTAGGGTTCGAGCCAAGCCATGTTACCAGAAGAACTGGCTTTCCAGAGACGATTTTGATGGTTCGAGTAGCGAAACCAATTGATCGAGCGAGAAACGAGACCGGTGCGGCGTAGTTAGGATTTGGATGAGCAGTTTTGAACTTTACAGAGTATATTCTACTTCTTCCCCGTGAGATTGGAGCGCGAAGATGAAGGAGAAGAGGAAGATAGTCCAGAGAAGAGAAGACGCCATGGATTTGCAGAGGTGTGATCACCGATCTGAGATTGACGAAGAAGAAGATCATCATCGGGTCAAAAAATAGTGTCAATTTTTGTTTTTTACTTCAAAAACAAAAAGTATTCTTTTACGAAAAATAAACAAAAAGTATTTTTTTTAGTTTTTAACCGGAACATATATCTTAGTCCGGTTTCTCTGAGTCTTTAATCGGTATTAAATCGGTTAGAAAACGGTTTAATAAAAGTGTATTCGGTTAATCTGTTTTTGGTCTACAATAACCACCTAAAACTATATTGATGGATAAATAAAATGAAAGTTTTCAAATATTTAAATTTAACTCCAAATTATGTAGTCCAGTGTAGAAGTCAAAACTTCGTGTGTAGGGGTGGGCGTTCGGATACCTGTTCGGATTCGGTTCGGATAATTCGGGTTTTCGGATATTCGGGTTTAGGGATATACAACCTGTTCGGGTATTTTTTTATTTTCGGGTCGGATTCGGTTCGGTTCCATTCGGGTTCGGATATCCATAACATCAAACAAAAAAATTTGGTTAAATTTTGACAATTACAACAAAGTATTTTTAAATATTTCAGTTTTTTTGGTATTTCAATTATTTTTGTATTAAAATAACTCACTTTATAATTATAATTTTGGATATTTGATTTATTATAAATCTAAATATAATTAATATTTTTAAAATATAATTATATTTCAGATATTTTGGGTACCCATTCGGGTTTCGGTTCGGTACGGGTTCGGGTTCGATTTTTTGGATACATGAGTTAAGATCCATTCGGATATTTTGTTGGTTCGGGTTCGGATTCGGTATCATTTTTTTGGATCGGGTTCGATTCGGATTTTCGGATTCGGATAAAACGCCCACCCCTATTCGTGTGTATCTGCACAGATATGAAACTTCCGGAAGGGAATTAGACAGTTTTTCCCTTAGCATCAAGAAGAACTTAGAAATAGGCTAAGAGAAAAAACCTGAGAGGTGTTTTCTAATGTTCTTCTTTTGTATGATTTCAGCTTGATTTATTGATTTATTGTGGGTTTACAGAATCAGAAATCAATTGTGAATTGGTGTGATTCTTCAGAAGTTATGTGTGTTTTTAGTTGTTTCTAGTTGTGAAATTCAGACAGTTAAATTTTGATTCTTGAATCATTGTGTTTAATTAATATCTTTCACAGAGTGAGAAAACTAAATGAAGACGATTTTTCATTGTACTTATAATTGTGCAAATAATAAAAAAAAAAACTGAAACTGAATTTTCAGACATGTGGACCAGAAGACTAGACCAGTCTTATTATGGTGTTCATTGAAGCACAGCTCAACAATAAATGCAAAAGAACCGTTAAGGCTTCTTCTTCTTCTTCTTCTTCTTCTACAAGTTCTAAATTAATTTCCTCACCGAAACTTGTTGGAACTCGTTTTGACGAAATAGTTTTAGACAATTTTCTGGTGAGGTTTTCGGTGAAGTTGTTCGCCGGAATGACCGGATTCTAGGTACGATGTAATCGTTGCTGTGAGCATTATGAGTTAGTATATTCACTTGTTAAAAATGGAGTTCGTTAGAATGAGAAATGGAGGTCCAAAGTGGATAACTTGGAAACCTTGAAAAGTTTATAAATTTGATTAAGTGTCAAATGTCTCGCATTGGAAGTTAGAGGTTAAATCTTTTTTGTATATAAAGTAAGAACTCATAACAAAGCTCAAAACTTTGAATACATTTAGGGGTATTGGAGTGTGGAGATACTCAGGTTTCGGACTTCGAGATTTGACAAATAGACCAACGGTATGAGAGATTAGTTTTTTTGGCACATATTACTATGGCAATATTGGGTTGATTTAGTCAACAAATGGAAAAACCTCCTTAAATGATTTTTGCTTGTAACGACAGTAAAAAAATCAGAATTGAATTTCATAACCTTCAAATTCAATCCACGTTTTAATGAGAATCAATTCTCATTAAGCCACTTTATTGCTGAACGTTGAGGTGTGTGCTTTATCAAGACAAGCTTGTCTCCTTCTTCTCATAATCTGAAAAATCAGAATCCCTCACAACTTTTCTTCTTTCTCTGTTTTTCTCTTGAGAGTACTCACAGAGTTTTGGTTCGTCAGATTTTGTCTTTGGTGTTGAGAGACAGAAACAACCGTAGTTGTATCTTGGAAATCTTACCGCTACGAAACCGTCAGACTACGGGGCGTTTAAAGATTTAAGGATAGAGATTCGACGTCTCGTCTTTGCAATTCCGTTCATCCTTTTACGATTTGGTATTGTAATTGTTATACATGTTCTTCAATTATCCTTACTTATATCAGTTGCCCTATTGTAGAAACTATTGGTCCTACAGTCTTAAATCTTTAAAAACGTATTTTTTTCTTTAGAGCACTAACGTTACTGATATTTGTTAAGGTTTTTGTGAGCGCAGGTGTTCATCATTTGTTCTGTTCTTTGTTTGAACAGAATCCATAATCGCCTTTGTCTTTTGGTGATTTCGTTTCTGGTTAAAATCAAGATTTCGTATTGAATCCGTCACTGCAATTTTCTTCTGTGTTTGACAATTGTTTTGCAGGGACGATTGCTTAATTTGCTCACTGTTTATGTCATCTTAATATCTCTCTGGTTGAATATTGCTTGTGTCTTTGTCCTTCCGTTTAATTTGCAGATATTTTTTGCAGGAACGTTTGATATTGTATTTCTCTGCAATCGGATTAGTTTTTTTCCAATTAAATTGCAGGGATTTAAACTCTCTTATCCTATGGTGTTACAAATTTGTTTCTAAAAATCGTTGTATTTCATCGGGCTTGATTTCTTATCGAAACTGGTTTCAATCATACCTTCGATTTTTTAGAAACGCGTTTTTGTCAAAAGCTTGATTTTCTCAAGGACGTGGATATTGGTTCTGAATTTTGTTATTTGTTTAGCAAAAAATCAGAACACCTTTTCGCGGTTTGGATTTTGATTGGCCTTTCCGGGTTAAAGCTTCCGGATTGGTTTTGTGACTTTTGGTATATATTTATCAAAAGGAATCGAAAAAGCTATCAGCCAATAACTTGATTATTTATAAGTGAGAGCATCTTTCGTCCCAGTTTTGCTTAAATTTCCAAGTTTGATATATTCTGGAAATTATTTTCTTGGATATCATTGCAATTTATATATGTGATTTAAATTGCTTACTTTGTCTTTGCGTAAAATAAATTGTTAATTTTTTAGAATTTATTTCTTCTAGAAATTTTAATTTAATTGTTATAATTTGCAATTAAATTTTTGCATATTATTGAACTTCTTGTGTTTGGTATTGGTTAGTACACTAATTCGTGTTTGTTTTCTTAAATATATTCGATTTTAAGTATGACTAACAACACCGACGTGATCAACAACACTCCGATCATTAATGGATTTGGTGGTGCGGATGGCAACGGATTTAGTGAGTCGACGCCCCAAATGCAGCCAGGCTGCAGATCGAGTCTTGAAACCGCGAGGCAGATGGTGTTCAACATGAGCACACTACCAATAAGAACAAAGGAAAAAAAGAAAGATTTCTTTGAAAGCTTCTATTAGCTTTATGAAGCGAAAGGGTGCGATGAAGTTCCTGGGAACAGTCACAAGCGTGGCAAGTTAGGTCACAAAGTCAGTTCTAGACGTAGCAAGGGTGAACCAAGCAAAGACAACGAGAAGTCTCAAGCCTATTTGACTGAAGAAGACCTATGTGGGGTGGTCCCTGAAGTCAATATGGTTGAGGACAACCCAAAGGAATGGTGGTACGACACAGGTGCCACTCACATATGCATTGATAGGGACATGTTTAACACCTATCAGAAATGCAATAGTGAAGAGCGGTTGTTAATGGGTAACACCGGCTCGTCCAAGATTGAAGGTCGTGGCAAAGTTGTGCTCAAGATGACCTCGGGACGTGAGATAACTCTCCAAAATGTGAAGCATGTGCCAGACATGAGGAACAATCTGATTTCTGGAACGCTTATGAGGAAGGTCGGATTTGTTGTATCCTTCGAGTATGACAAGCTAGTGCTTAAAAAACATGGGATGTATTTGGGCAAGGAATATAAAAAGGGGGACTAGTCAAAATGTGTGTAATGATAGTCTTTCTGTAAAATGTTTTAACTGATGGTCCAATGAATGAATAAAACCATTTTGCTTATTTGGTTGAGTCTTTCAATTTTTGGCATGAATGATTAGGGCATTTGAATTATAAATCTATTTAAAGATTGATTAATTTGTACCTAATTCTGAAATGCAAATTTGAGCAAAGACAAATGTGAAGTATGCGTACAGGCCAAACTCACAAAAACACAATTGCCCCATGTGGAAAGAACTACCAAACCTCTAGGCTTAATTCATACATATTGTGTGATTTGAAGTTTGTTCAAACTAGAGATGGTCAGAAATATTTTGTGACTTTCAAACAAAGTGGTCAAATAAACATCTATACTAATAGACTAAATCATTTTTACAAACATCTATTGATTATTTGATAAAAAAAAAAAAAAAAAAAACTATTTTTAACTGGTTAAAAATAATAAAACAACAGTTTTTAACTGAGGACGAAGGTAACTGTCTAGTCATAGACAAAGGACAATAAAGAGAGTCAATAGGATTTTTCCTAAGTGTTAGTTGTATGCACATGTTATTTTTCAATTGAAATGTCAGTATTACTGTTTTAGCATCCTCTAGCTCCTCTTAGTTAGAACCTTACCATGTGAGCAAAGAGCTGAAAAACCTATGCAAAAGAAACTCTTTTTTTTTTTTTAATCTCTCTCTACCCTTTAATCTTTCTTTCAACACTAAATAACCAAACCTCAGATACCAAATTTGAACAGGCAGGTTTTTCTTTTTATCTCTTAGACCTTTCAAAAAATTTTGTGGTTTTTGGAGTTGACTTTGGGTTTGATTTTTGGTGTTTATTATTTACAGGGGAAAAAAATGTATAATCAGCATCAAGAGCTTGCACAGACAAGCTGTTTCAAGTTACCATCATATACTTGCATAAGAGAAGGACTAGATCATGCTCCAAGATTCAAAGCTTCTATTAACTTCAATGGTGAGATATTTGAGAGTCCCACTTACTGTTCCACTCTCAGGCAAGCTGAGCATGCAGCTGCTGAAGTTTCACTTAATGTCCATTCCTCTAGAGTCCCTTCAAAGTCTCTAACTGCTAAGATTCTTGTAAGTTATGTCAAAATCTTTCTTTTGTTCTGGGTTTTGATCATATACAGAAACTTAAAAAAGTGTAACATCTTATATCATTTCAATCTATTTTCAAGGATGAGACTGAGATTTACAAGAACTTGCTTCAAGAGACAGCACATAGAGCAGGTCTTGATCTACCAATGTACACAAGTGTGAGATCAGGATCTTGCACTTCCCAGCTTTCTCTTGTACTGTGGAACGTGCTGGGATGAGTTTTACAGGAGAATCAGCAAAGACAAAGAAAGAAGCTGAGAAAAACGCAGCAATTGCAGCTTGGTCCTCTTTGAAAAAAAGTGCTCAAAACCCTCTTTTCCATAAACCCCAAAAAAGCTTTTCTAATTGAATCCATCCTCTTTTTATTGCTGTGCAGTGTCAAGCTTGGATTCTATGGGAGAAAAGGTAAATGTTCAAGAGAAGGAACAAGAAGTAGTAGCAAGAGTACGATTTAAACCCAAAGAAGTAAGAAGAAGAGAGACAACAAAACAATGGAGAAGAAGAACAAGTCAACAAGATACGAACAAGGATTTGTTGATTGAGAGATTGAGATGGATCAATCTCTTGACCAATGAAGGTTCATTATCATCATCATCATCAAGACATCAACAACACAAAACCAGTTTCATCTCTCTGATTCCCCCAACACAAAACAAGCCAATAAGAACAAATCTCCAACAATACGACGCCAAATCAACACAAGAAGCTAACCCAGAGACAGAGATGATCATTACAAAGCCGTTTCCTTTGCCAATGGCTGATCATAAGGCCAAACTCAATGAATCGTCAGACAGATACCGTAAGATATTGCCCTTTTCCGACAAAGGCAGATTCAATTTCGCCGGAGGTTGTAAGAGAGAGAGAGAGAGAGAGCTCTGCCTCTACTGAGATATAGAATAATTAACAAGAAGAATAAGGAATAAATCATAATTTCTGAACGTAACCAAATCATTATAACATAAACATCAAAGATAGATAAATACATTGGTCTCTCTTGAGATTTGTAACAGCTAGTTTCATAGTTGTGAACTTCAGCAGCGCTAAGAATTTAGTCCTTCACCTGATATGCTCTCCCAAAGCCAAGCTGAGCTTTCAGTAGGAAGATTCCAATTTGATGAAGGCTCTGATACGAGAAGATTGTAACCTCTAAAATGCAAACCTTCAAGGGAACTGAGCGTCGTCGTTCCTTCTTTGATGTTTTTTGAGAGTAGCATCAAATTTCCTAACTCATAGTCCAGTGCCCACAAAAGAATGTCCAATAACATCCGATTAACTCTCGCATACTCAACACCTGCAACTTCGGGTACCACACAGATTTCGATTCCGGCGTCAGAATACTTCTGGGTAAATTCATCTGTGAACGTTTCCTTATCCGCGTAAGCCCGGACTGGGAAATCACCTCTATAACCCTTATTCGCAAGAGCTGATTTGATTGTACGATGGAACAAATAAGGATCGAGTGTTTCAGGGATTGGGTAATCCACTGCGTCCCAGAAGACACCAGTGTTACCCGCTGCAAAGATTCAGACGAAATCTAATCAAAACACACAATTTCGAGCCAGAGGATCAAAGGCTCGTATACCCTCCACGTTTCAAAAAAAACCTCATATCTCCCTCTTATAAAAAATATTTTTTTTTTCCTTTATTTTTAATTAAAAAGCTGGCAAACAAAACTTTTGGATCCTTCATCTTCTTCAGTCTCTTCCCGTTCATCTTCTCCTTTATTTTTTTTTTTATTTTTATATTTGTAACTGAAATTATAACCAATTTATAAAAACTAGTTGAAGTTAGGGAAATTTGGATTTATAAAATCTCTAAAATTTTGTACTTTGCTTTGTTTTGTTAACCAATTTTTTTTGTTTCGTTTTGGTTTTGTAACCAATTTTTGTTTTAAATTTTTTGAGGTTTTC
>OVAY01001543.1:0-25296 GCA_900406395.1 Kernera saxatilis | reverse complement strand
AATGGAACATGCGAAGCTTCTGAGAAGGTATAAACTAGTTTCTCTCTGATTACTCCTGGTTGGTAGTAATGAAGTTGCTGAATGTGTGCCTTGTGCTTAGGATTCACATAATCTTCATTCCAAACAACGAAATGCTGAAATTATTGATGAGACTGCGTCCAGCTTGGGAGAGCTATCTAACTTAAATTGTATGGAAGATGACATATTTACACCAAAGAGTGAGTTTGAAGATGGTTATATAGATGATGAAATTGATCCAGCTTTGAAGGAAATGCTTGATAGGTAAGTATCACTTGTTAATTTAAAACTCCTGCCAGGAGTATTCTTTTTATATCTAGTTGTGCAGCCATATAGTGAAAGTAAATAATAAATGGTGAACCTCATGTCATAACAGAGAAGTAGAGGATTTTGCTCGGAGATTGAACTCTAGTTGGGTTTTATCGTTAGGACAAGAAAGGCAGCCTGTGCACTTTTCCATAAACGGCAATGGGACTACAAGACGATTGACAGGTAAACGAAAATCCTTTATTTCTTTCCTATTTAGTGTAACAATGTATGACAAGGTGATGTTGAACTGAATCACTTCCACATTGAGTGTTGGGCATAGCTCTAGATGACTGATGGGAGATGGTTTGGTTTGCCTCCGTTTTGAACTTTGAAGGTCCAGCCGCAGGACACAAATGAAGCTGAAAACGCTAGCCCAACAGTTTTGGTGAGATCCCCACATTTAGAATGTAAGCAATTAGACAGACAGAGAGAGAGAAAGAGTGGTGTTCTGGTAACCGGCGTTTGATATGTGTCCTGTAATATTTTGTTTTGTTTTTTTCCACAATCTTCTTTCTTTTTATTAGGAACCGTAGGATGTAGTTTTTTTTCTTCTTACCCTTTGTATACCACTTTTAATTTACAGCTGATGAAATCAATTAATTGGTGGACTCATTTGTTGGTTATTTATTTTCAAAACTTTTTTTTTATGTGCTAGATATAATTGGATTCAATCAAAAATATTTACCAACAAAAAAGTTGAAGAATGTATCACTGAATTTATCATCAAAAATATTTAAATTGAGTAGTATTTGGTGTTGCTTGATTACATCAACAATAACGTCACCATTCCTGTCTTTCCCCATCGATCACTAAGTGGAATTTGATCAAGTGGTTGAAAAAAAGTAACAACAACAAATGGTGCTTAAAATAGCAAAAAATATTCCAAAGTTTACACTTGGTACTCGGCCTCGGTAGAAGACAGAGTAACAATGTTTTGTTTCCGAGAACTCCAACAGATCGCTGCTCCATTTAATAAGAACACATACCCGGAAGTGCTTTTCCTGTCATCCACATCTCGAGCGTAGTCACTATCCGTGTAACCCAGCAAATTCATGTTTGGCGATCTACCGTAGAAAACTCCAAAATCTAGTGTCCCTTTTAAGTACCTTAGTACCCTCTTGGCTATCATCATATGTTCTTCTTTGGGATCAGCCATAAAACATACTACAAACATCAAATCAGGTCTTGTTACCGTAAGGTACATTAGACATCCAACAAGCTGTTTGTAGAGTGTTGCATCAGCTCCTCTACTCCCCTCCTTTGAAATAATAGTGCCTGGAACGATTGGATTTTTGACAGAATTACAGCTCCACATGTTGAACCTCTCCAGAACCTCCTTTGCATATTTCTTTTGACAGATATCATATGTATACCATCACTACTTTGATGGACTTCAACTCCAAGAAAGAATTTCAATTTCCCCATGTCTGTCATTTCGAACTCTTTTTGCATCGATGCCTTAAACTCTGCGCACAAGAGCTCATCATTTCCAGTAAATATCAAGTCATCGACATAGAGACTTACCACCAAGATCTTGTTTTCTGTTTTCAGTGTGATCATAGCTGCTTTTCTGGAATCCCTCCTTCAAGAAATAGCCCTCAATTCTGCTGAACCAGGCTCTCGGTGCCTGTTTTAAACCATAAAGCGCCTTTCTTAAGCGGTAAACTTTGTCTTCCTCCCCTACTTTGATAAACCCTTCAGGCTGATCTACATAAACTTCCTCCTTCAGTTCGCCATATAGGAAAGCGCTCTTGACATCTAGCTGATAAACAAACCATCCTCTTTGAGCTGCTACTGCCAAGAGACTCCTACTTGTGTCCCATCGAGCGACTGGTGCGAACACTTCGGTGTAGTCTACTCCTGCGGTTTGAGAGTACCCTTTTGCCACTAACCGAGCCTTGCACTTTTCCACCTTCCCTCTTCATTTAGCTTTGTTTTGTATACCCATTTGACACCTATTTTCTTTGCTTGAGGTGGCAAATCTACAAGCTCCCAAGTGTGGTTTCTTTCAATAGACTGAATCTCCAACTTCATTGCATCTTTCCATTTTTCTTCTTTCGCAGCGTCATAAAAGTTTACCGGATCATCGTTGCATATGTAAAATGCAAAATTTATCCAGGTTTCTTCTTCACCCATTTCTTCTCCACTTACAAAATCTCGCATCCAACTAGGTTGCTTCCTCGCCCTTCTCGATTGTTCTCCATGTTCAGTCTCGGCGTTCTCCTCTGTTTCTACTTCAGCAACTTCAGCACCAGTTTCTGCTTCGGCAGTTTCGGTTTCTATGCTTTCTTCGGTTTCTCCTTCATCATTCTCTTCTTCATCGGTCTCCTCTCCTTCAAGAACTCCATCATCTCCCCAAGCAAGGACGTTTTGCTCCGATGCACTCAAATCCCACTCCCACTTAGCATCTTCTTCAAATATGACGTCCCTGCTTATAATGATTTTCTTTGTGACTGGATCATACAGCCGATAAGCCTTGGATTCATCACTGACTCCGAGCAGAATGCACTTGTGACTACGGTCATCGAGTTTTATGCGCTTCTGTTCTGGGATGTGAACATGAGCGACTGACCCGAAAACTCTGAAGTAGTCAACCTTCGGCTTGATTCCTGACCATCTCTCTTCAGGTACCTTGTCTTTTATTGCTTTCGTGAGACTTCGATTCAAAACATGAGCGGTCCATCTGGCTGCGTCTGGCCAAAGAGATCTCGGCATTTCCTTCTCGGAAAGTAGACAACGGACCATGTTCATGATTGTTCGGTTTCTTCTCTCCGCTACTCCGTTTTGTTGAGGAGTGTATGCTGCAGTTAGTTGTCGTTTTATGCCATGATCTCTGCAGAACTTGTTGAACTTGTCAGAAGTGAATTCTCCTCCCCTATCTGTCCGCAATCCTCGAATGACATTCTTGGCTTCGTTTTCCACAGAACTCTTGAAATCTTTGAAGGTCTCAAAAGTTTCTGCTTTCTATCCAAGAAAATGTATCCATGTTTTTCGAGAGAAATCATCAACAAGTACCAGCAAGTATCGTTTACCACTGTGAGAAGTTGGAGTGATTGGTCCACTTAGATCTGCATGAATCAGCTCCAGTTTTTCTGTTGCCCTCCACTTGCTTTTCTTTGGAAATTTACCTCGTTGCTGCTTTCCCACATTGCATACTGTGAATACTTTGACTTCGTCTCTTAGATTTGGTAACCCTTTCACCATTTCCTTCCTCTGCATAAGCTGAATGGACTTGTTATTCAAGTGTCCAAATCTCCTGTGCCAAAGAGTTCCCACATCTTCTTCTTCCACCTTGAGACAGCTCTCGGATATTGGTTTCTTCTTCGCATAAATCAGGAACATGCGATTTATCGTCATTTGTGTCTCTACAATCAATCCTCTCAGATGATGGTAGATCTTGCACACGCCATTCTTGTCCAATGCTCAGCAAATTGTTGGTCAGATTTGGAACATAGTAGACATCGGTCACTACTTGTATTATCCCTACCACTTCAAATCTAATCTTCCCCTTTCCTTGAACAGTCATCTTTGAGCTATTTCCCAGTCGGACGGAATGCTTGAAGCCTTCGTCTAGCTCAACAAACCATGATTTTTCTCCTGTCATATGGTTTGAACATCCGGAGTCAAGAAACCATACACCTTTGCCTTCATCATTACTCATGTCGGCATGCGCCATTAGAAGTAATTCTTCCTCATCATCAAACTCAGCATAGTTGACTCCTTTCTCAAGACTGGTACACTCGAACTGATAGTGACCTTGTTTTCCACATCGAAAGCAGTTGATGGCTGATCTATTCACAAATGATCTGCCTCTCCCTCGTCCTCTATAACTGCCTCTTCCCCTCTGAGGAGTCCATTTTCCTCTCCCTTGAGCATTCCTTGGCTCGTTCTCCACTTGCAGAACCTGGTCTTCACTTCTTTTCTCAATCACCTTGCTTTCGTGTATTTGTAGTGACGCCTGCAACTCATCCACTCTGAGGCGATCAATGTCCTTGGATTCTTCGATAGAGCAGACCACAAAGTTGAAATTTTCTGTGAGACTACGGAGAATTTTTTCAACGATCTTGACATCATCCATGTTTTCTCCGCTGTTCCTCATGTCATTGACTGTCTCCATGACTCTTGCAAAGTATGCAGCCACTCCTTCTCCAGCTTTCATCTCCAAGGTTTCGAAAGTCCTCCGTAGCCTTTGAAGTTGTGCTCGCTTCACTCTTGCACTTCCTGGATGCTTGACTTTCATAGATTCCCACAGCTGTTTGGACGTCTCCTTCTGGGTGATAGTCTTCAAGGTGGTCTTGTCAATTGATTGGAACAAATAATTCTTAGCCTTGAGATCTTTGAGTTTTGCTTCGTCGAGTGCCTTTTGCTGTGCCGGATTAGGAGCTTCGGTTCAATGATGCACCAATACTCCTTGGAACGAAGAAGGTTCTCCATGATTAAACTCCAGTGGTCGTAATTTCCATCGAATTTTGGAACAGCAGGTGTAGTAAAGTTTCCAGCGTCTGCCATTCTCTCTCTGTAGTGTTTTTCCTCTCAAACACTCACGGTGTGTATTACGCTCTGATATCAGATAAAGGAACCAGAACTGAAAGTTTGCTTTTAATGTATGCAAAGAAGTCTGAATAGTTTTGTGATATTGAATCCAAAAGAGTACGATGGCTTTTATAGAAGCCTTACAACGTTCACTAGAACGATAAGATAGAAAACTAAGGAATGAAAATCGGAAACAAACTCTAACAGAATTAGACTTATTCATCTCCTAAAAACTAGCTTGACTTATTCAATCTTCAGACTTCGTCAACACCCAACACAGCCTTCTCCAACACTATCCTTGAATAAGTGTACTCCAAAGAAGGAGTTTATCGGCTGCACCTTTTAGCCTATAATGTGCTTGTTCGTTGTGAGCAAGCACAACTTTAAAGCCTTTCTTTTTCAAGTCGATAATACCGCAGCGGAAATCAACGTCTCCGGTTATTAGGAGTATAATTCCACCTTCATTGTGATTCTGTATGTAAGTATTCGCCCATGACGACATTTTGACGAGAAGTGCCTTGTCGGCACTGTCTGTAGAGCCCTCTACAACTACAGGAATAATATTTATTCAGATTAAAAAGCAATGAATTAATAAGCTTCACCAATTATTAGACAAATACAAATAAGTTACCGTTTGTGGTGTGAATGAGATTCATGCGCTGGGTCCCAAATGTATTCGACACAGAAAGCCAAGTGTCGGTTGGATGAACTTTTCCTTCGACTTTCTCGTAGCAACGAGTATGAAGATTCCCATATAGAAACATATCCAACTTAACACTATACTTCAATTTTGCCATGCCAACTTCGAGATTTTTACGAATCTTCTTCAAATCTATACCCTGTGGTAGTCGGCAGTTCTCAATATCCCAAAATACCCCTGCTACTTCGCAAGATAAATAGTTAGGGTCAGACATTCCAGTGTTCAAGAAAGAAGAACATAGTATTTTTTGCACACGCTGCCACAAATCATTATCTGTAAAACACAAACAACAAGATATATTAGAAAACTTGGAGTCCAAAATCTTCTCATTGGACTTATCCAACCACTGCTTGGTGGAAGAGATGGACAAGCCAAATTGATTTTTCTTGTCTTCAATTTCTTTTGGATCTGGAAAAATCAAATCCCCCAATTTTGGAAACATTTCCAGATCACATTCTTTTATGTGGTCATCAACGGCGACTCCATGATTGGCGAAACTCACTGCCCACTCTCTCTCACTCTTCTTGGAGAGTGAAGAAGCTAGGAACATAAGTTTGGCAATATGTTCGACGGGTGAATCCATGGTGCCTGAAAAAAATTAGGGTTTGATTGTGATTTGTGAAGAAAGAAAGAATAAGAGACCCGACAGAGTCTTCGATTAAGACGAAAATGCACTATTAAGAAGGCTTCATTTAGCGAAGAAGATAAATCGAAAGCTGCGTACCTGGAAGCGGAAAAAAGTAAGAGGAAGAAGAAGGAGGGGTTAACCACTTTTGCCCTTTCTATAATGATAACGCCATTATAATATGGTTGTATTTCTACAAAGTAAAACCTATGTAAATACAGTATTTAGGTTTATTGGGTAAGGAAATTAGTCATTATTAATATAAATGGGATGTTGGTTTTTCTGTAGAAGAAATGTCAAACAAATACCATAAATTGAAAACGTTTTTTTTTTACATAAATTGAAAACGTTTATAACGAAAAAAGAAGGTTCAGTGACTTACAGAATATATTTCTTCTAAAATGGATCACAACCAGTTTTTAATTGTTTTCTCTAAACAAAATTTGAAATACTCAAAAGATTATGTGAACTTGTTCTATGGAAGAGGGAGGACAGGAGGAGGCAGGATAGGTGGTGGCTCCCACTTGTGTGAAACGCCGTTTCCAAAACTGTCTTTTGTCCAAGAACAGCTTTCTCGGCGGTCAAAGTAGCGTTCGTGGTAAGCTAGTATTAAACATTAATGTACACGTGTAAGACTTTTATTCGATGGATTTTTCTGTTTTTGGTTCGAATGTTAACACAAAAGGTCAAAAATAACAATATTAAATACCGCTCTTAGTTTTTATTTCCAAAAATATCACAAAACTTAAACTTAATCTTAAACCCTCAAAACTAAACTCTAAACTTTCAAAACTAAACCCTAATTCCTCAAAACTATACCCTAAACCTAAATTAGTGAATTCAAACAAAAAAAATTAAATTATAAACTCTTAAAAATTAGTTTTAGTTTTGTGGTATTTTTGGAAACAATAAACTAATGGTGGTATTTGTGAAAAAATAAAGTTGTTTGTGGTATTTTTGGAACACAAACTTAAAAGTGTGGTATTTTATGAAATTACTCTATTAATTTTGTTTAACTACTTATTTTATATATATCCGAATGATACCAAATTCGTAAAATATTCTTTATTTCTCTACTGTTACTCGGATGAGAATTCATATACTCCGGATGACAACCTGTTTATATAGAGGTCAGAAGAGAAGAAACCACTAAATTAAGGACCATAAAGTCACGATGGCATTTAAGAACCATCGTCATTTTATACTCAGCTCTCTTTACAAACTGCTATGGTTGGTTAACTAAAGAGTGCAGTGCCAAAATCTAGAACCATGATCCAAAAGTTCAGCTTTTCTGAAAGATTAATTCACAAGAAGAGGTTGAAAAGAAAAAAAAAAGAGGTTGGAAGAAGCCAACATCTTGCACCCAAAACAGATCAGAGCCCAAATGAAAGGAATTCGAGAAGAGTGATGGGTACATGCTTAATATCCACATAGCGTTTGTCCCTCAAAATATTCCATCACTATCTTCTATTTCATTTCTAACCCATAATTTTCCATTTTGGGCGTAGTTAATGGAAATCTCATATTTTTCTGTATCATGTTCGTCTTCTGGATGAATTTCTTCATGTGGTTCTTCTGGAACCTTTTCATAAATGTCTTCAGGACATTTTCCTTTCTCAGGTTCTTCTGGAACCTTTTCGTTTTGTTCTGCCAATTTCTTTTTCTTTCGGGGATTTCTATCTTTAGAACCCATCGGCCTCTCCCTTTTCAACTGAACCTTAGGTTCATTTATTCTGCTCACATCAATTCGTTCTTCAGGAACGCTGATTCTTGACGGAGGATTTGCCGCGGGTATATATGACTGTGTCACTCTTTTTGTATCTGTGAACGCATCGGGTAACTGGTTTGCCATATTTTGTAAGTGTACGATTTTCTGAACTTCCAATTCGCGTTGTTTCGTTGGAGGATCAAGATATACCAAAGATGGCGTACACCATGTAACATCTTTTGGTACTTGTTTAATTTCTCCCCCTAACGCTGGAAATTCATCTTCATTAAAATGGCAATCGGCAAACCGTGCCGTAAACATATCACCAGTTAACGGTTCAAGATACCGAATTATACTCGGTGACGTATACCCGATATATATTCCCAATCTCATTCGAGGCCCCATTTTTGTTCTTTGCGGTGGTGCTACAGGCACATAAACCGCACATCCAAAAACACGGAGATGAGATATATCTGGCTCCTGGCCAGATGCTAATTGTAATGGGAAATATGTATGGTATGCACTTGGTCGTATCTGGACCAATGCTGCTACATACAATATAGCATGCCCCCATACATAAATTGGGAGTTTTGTTCTCAATATTAACGGTCTTGCAATCAATTGCAACCGTTTTATCAAAGACTCAGCCATGCCATTTTGTGTATGAACATGTGGAACCGGATGCTCAACATCGATTCCCATTGACATACAATAGTCATAAAAGGCTTGTGAAGTGAATTCACCAGCGTTATCAAGCCTGGCTTTCTTTATGGCATAATCAGAGAACTGCACTTTCAACCTGATTATTTGGGAAATGAATCTTGCGAAGGCCATATTTCTTGTGGTCAATAGACACACATGTGACCATCTACTGGATGCGTCAATCAACACCATAAAATACCTAAATGGCCCGCATGGTGGGTGAATAGGCTCACATATATCACCACGTATTCTTTCCAAGAATACTAGAGATTCATTCCCAACTTTGGCTGATGATGGCCGAGTTATGAGTTTTCCTTGAGAACATGCATTACATGAAAACTCTCCCGATTGAAAAATCTTCTGGTTTTTCAAAGGGTGGCCATTCGAATTTTGCACAATTTTTCTCATCATGACTGAACCAGGGTGACCAAGTCTTTCATGCCACACTTTAAATGTGCTGGTAAACTTCTGGTTTACTGCAACATATGATTCAGCTGTATTTATTTTTGTGCAATATAACCCGGAGGATAACATTGGTAATTCTTCCAATGTTTCTTTCCTTTCTGATGTAATGCAAATATATTCAATGTCATTCTTATTCATAGTCTCTATATGGTATCCATTTCTGCGGATATCTCTGAAACTTAACAAGTTTTTGTGAGACTTGGGGGAGTATAATGCATCATTTATTTGAAACTTTGTCCCCCTTGGCATTGAAAAACTGACTCTTCCTGAGCCTATGATAATATTTGCATTACCAGAGATGGTACTCACGCTTCCGGCGGAATCTTTTATTTTGAGACAGGAGAAATACTTTTTATCTTTTAATATTGTGTGTGTCGTAGCACTGTCTGCTAGACATGTATCTCCATCCTGAATCTCAGATTTTGACATCTTCTGGTATCAAAATATTCATAAAACGATGCATTAATTATCACAAACATATAAACAACTTTATATTACAACAAAAACCATTTATTACAAACTGTTAAAAACAAACTATTTGTTACAAGCCGTTAAAAACAAACTATTTGTATATTACATTATTTATTAAAACATTATTAGGGTTCGTTTCTCTGGTCTTCTTCAGGAAGACATCATGTTACATCGACTTTAATCACTTTGCTTCCTTTGATTCTTCAGGACCAAGAAGGAAATCTTCGACATCGAAATAAGCATCATCACTTAGACCATCAAAGGAAGGTCCAGCTTCATCAGAGATAAAGTTGGTTTCAACATCCTTTTCCTTTTCTTTGGTCTTTTGTGATTTCTGGTACAGATCGGCTAAATGTTTCGACGTACGACAGGTACGTGACCAATGACCTTTCATGCCGCATCTGTAACAAGCATTTTCGTTTTGCTTTTTCGTTCCGCGACCAACATCATTTCCTCTTCCTCGTCCACGACCTCGTCCACGGCCACGGCCACGGCCTCGACCGCGTCCGCGTCCACGTCCGCGTCCTTGCTCGTTATTCTGACTGGATGATGCAACATTCGCTTCTGGGACTGATGCTGATCCAGTTGGACGAGTTTGATGGTTTATTATCACGATTTTGTTCAGCTACAAGGAGGATTTGCATCAACTCCGAGTACTTGGTGAATCTTTTCGTCTGGTATTGTNAATCCTTTCGTCCGGTATTGTTGTTGCAGGATTACATTTCGAGGATGAAATGTTTGGAGAGTCTTTTCGATCATATCATAATCGGTTATACTCTCTCCACATAACATCAACCTGGATGTTATTCCGAACAAAGCGGAATTATATTCACTCACATTTTTGTAATCCTGAAACCGGAGATTCAACCATTCATGTTTGGCTTTTGGTAAGATCACATATTTCTGGTGATCAAACATTTCTTTGAGTAATTGCCAAAGATCTGCAGGATCTTCTTTCGTGATATATTCCTCTTTTAAACCATCATGGATGTGGTGGCGTAAAAATATTATGGCTTTCGCATTTTTCTCATCCGACGTCGTTTCCGACTTGTCGATGGTATTAAGAAGCTCTTTCGCTTTTAGATGCAACTTTGCACCTACTGCCCATGACATGATAACTATATAATAAAACAAACTTGTTATCTAAAATTTAGCATAAATTATGTCAAAAACTTTTGTTTAAATAAACATGATAAAATTTAAAATATTAAATAAAATAATGCAGAATTTAAAATAATATAGGAAACATAGATTTCCAATTAGTAAACTTCATGTTTACTTTCACGTATACTTTTTCATCCTTTTATTTTTAATTATATACGTGTATATCTCTATCGCTCTTCGGAAGCGCTTTAGCTTTTCGGAAGTATTTTAGCTTTTCGGGAGCGTTTTAGCTCTTCAGAAGCGTTTTATCTCTTCAGAAGCGTTTTATCTCTTCGGGAGCTTCCGATAATTTTTGCATTATTTATAATATATATATTATATATAAATGAGTAGGCAGAGCCATCCATGTGATCGAGAAGGCATAGCCTACCATGACGATCAATTCGGAGAAGACAGAACCTATCTTTCCGATAAATAATGCATGAATTTAAATTAATCAAACATAAATTAAATTTTACCTTTTATGATATAATGATGGATCGGGTTTCGGTATAAAAACGGATCGAGAGACACTCGTGCTGATAACGTGTTATAAAATATTTGTTTATTATTATATCTTGAGTATTGATAATGGACGAGAGAGATGGGAAGAGATGTTCTTATTTAAGATACTCCATTTACATTACATGAAGGACATATATATATAGGGGATTAGAGTCGGTAAAGTAAGTCGGTAAAATGGAGTCGGTAAAGGGGATAACAATATTAAATTGTTAATGGATAATTACTAATTTATAACAGTTTCTTCGGCGACATCAGACTTTTCAACTTTTATTTTTTGTTGGTCAAACTTTAGACTTTTCTTCTAGTATCTGATTCCTACGTTAAAATTGGCTCACAAACTGAACCAAACCGGAGAGAAATCCGGAGATTGGCTCACAAACTGAACCAAACCGAACCGGTTATTAGATAGATAAGAACACATATTGTGTATGATGAGCATCTCTTCGTCTTTCTCTCTCTCACCTGAAGCCTGAAGCAAGCCTGAAGCAAGCCTGAAGCCTGAAGCAATCCTGAAGCCGTTCAGCTCTCTTTCCAACTTGGGTACTGAAAATACGGATCTGTTCGACCCCAAAACCCAGATGGATTCTGATTTCTCTCGTCATGGTTCCTCCTCCGACGGCGATTTTGGATTCGCTTTTAATGACAGCAACTTCTCTGATCGCTTGCTTCGGATCGAGATCATGGGTGGACCCTCGGATTCTAGGTCCGACGCTGAAGGATGTACGAGTATCGCCGATTGGGCCCGCCATCGGAAGAGGAGAAGAGAGGATATCAAGAAAGAATCTGGTGATTATGCTTTGCCTTCCTTCTTTCTTCTCTTTCGGGGAAATGGTTTGCTTGGGTTCTCATATGGAAATACTCTGGAAGGGCCGTAATTTCTCTTGCTGGTTTTAAATTGTTTGTCTGCTTGCTTTGTTTAGGGTTTATGGCTTTTGTGTAGCCTCTGTCTTTGAATTCCAAGTCTTTTTGGGTATGCTATTCTATAAACTTAGGTCATTTCAACCATTTTCAGTCACGATTTCAGACATCGTGGCATGTGCTGAGGAGCAGATTTTAACCGATGAGCAACCTGATATGGATGGATGTCCGGGTGGTGAAAAT
Source organism: Kernera saxatilis (assembly GCA_900406395.1). Lineage (NCBI taxonomy): Eukaryota > Viridiplantae > Streptophyta > Magnoliopsida > Brassicales > Brassicaceae > Kernera > Kernera saxatilis. The sequence goes on along the minus strand of OVAY01001543.1, from coordinate 12,996 downwards.
CTAGATGATGAAGGAGAGGCAATGGTTGAAGAGGCTTTATCAGGTACTAAAGCAACACTTTGAGAGTATTGATAGCTTCAAAAGTAGAGCGTAGTTTGATGTAACTTGCTTTGATTTTAGGTGATGATGAGGATACAACTAGTGAGCCAAGCTGGGGAATGGACTGTTCTAAAGTTGTCAGGTTTAAAGAACTTCATATTAGTTCTCCGATCTTAGCTGCGAAAAGCCCTTTCTTTTACAAGGTACCAATGGTTCTTTATTGATGATGTTTCGTTTGTTCATGTGTATCTCACTCTTGATTCCTTCATTTCTTTTTCTCGAAAACGTATAGTTGTTCTCCAATGGAATGAGGGAATCTGAGCAAAGGCATGTCACCCTTAGAATTAATGCATCAGGTACGCCATTGCAACAGAAGCTGTTGCTTGTTATTCATGCGAACATATCTGAATGTGATTTTTAGTTTGTCCTTATCTTTATATCTTTAACATGACTAGGCACATAAACTTTATCTATTAGTTCCACATAATAGATGGCTTTGATTTACATATCTACCTTACTTTGTGTGTATGGCAGAGGAAGCTGCTTTGATGCAGCTTTTGAACTTTATGTATAGCAATGCGGTATCTGTCGCCACAGCACCTGCCTTATTATAGATGTGCTGATGGCTGCTGATAAATTTGAGGTTGCCTCTTGCATGAGGTACTGCAGTAGACTTCTCCGCAATATGCCTATGACTCCCGGGTCTGCGTTGCTCTATCTTGAGCTTCCTTCTAGTGTTCTAATGGCTAAAGCTGTTCAGCCTTTAACTGATGCTGCTAAACTGTTCCTTGCTGCCCGTTACAAGGACTATTACCAAGTAAGACCCCGAAACTACATTATAGTTTTGAATGAATTTCCACGATATTACTGTAATCATGAACTATGAAGCACGAGATGATGGGTCGACTCTTATTAGCCATGGTTACCCTTTGTCCAGGTTTCAAGAGGAGGTTATGTCTCTACCCTTGGCAGGAATTGAGGCAATTCTATCAAGCGATGATCTCCAAATTGCATCAGAGGATGCAGTTTATGATTTTATATTGAAATGGGCAAGGGCGCAATACCCTTTGTTGGCGAAGCGAAGAGAGATTCTCGGGTCACGCCTTGCACTCTCCATCCGCTTCCCCTTCATGACATGCCGAAAGCTGAAGAAGGTACTGACTTGTAGTGACTTTGAGCATGAAATAGCATCAAAGCTTGTTCTAGAAGCTCTTTTCTTCAAAGCAGAAGCCCCACACAGACAGCGTAGCCTAGCCGCTGAAGAATCCGCATCCGTGAACCGACGCCTCATAGAGAGGGCTTACAAGTACAGACCTGTAAAAGTCGTTGAGTTTGAGGTTCCCGGACCGGAGTGTGTGGTCTACCTAGACCTGAAAAGAGAAGAATGTGCAGGATTATTCCCCTCGGGAAGAGTCTTCTCGCAAGCCTTTCACTTAGGTGGTCAAGGGTTTTTCCCATCAGCGCACTGCAACATGGACCAACAGAGCTCGTTCCACTGTTTCGGGCTGTTCCTAGGGATGCAGGAGAAAGGGTCGGTAAGTTTCGGAGTGGACTATGAATTCTCGGCGAGGTCAAAGCCCTCGGAGGAGTTCATAAGCAAATACAAAGGGAACTACACATTCACAGGGGGAAAAGCAGTTGGTTACAGAAACCTGTTTGGGATTCCATGGACGTCTTTTACTGCAGATGATAGTCTTTACTTCATAAATGGCATTCTCCATCTCAGAGCTGAGCTTACCATCAAAAGGTCTACAGATCCTCAGTGACCGTTTCTTTCTTCGTTAATGCCACTAGCCTGCTAGCTCTTACTCTCTCTCTCTGTCTAACCCACTTTTTTCTTTTGGAAGGCTGGAGGGAGACTTGAGCCTATAAAACTAAGGTTAAAACTTAAAACGTTCAAAGACGTTTAAGAAGGATGTAAATGCGTTCGGGTTTGAATTTTAAGGCATTCGTGCTTTTTTTTTTTTTTGTTTCTTTCTCCAATTGTATTTTACTCCTTCAATTTTTTGAAAAGTCCTTTTAACGGTCTATTTTTAAGGTTTATTCTCGTCCCATCGCTATTATTTTTGTTCGCAACTATTTTCTGATGAAACATTCCTTAATTGTTTTTAAAAAAAAGCCAATACTCAATTTTAAATATTTTTCCACTGTTCAACAATCCATGCATTTGAAAAATATTGTATTTTCTTTGTTAATTACGTATGACAAAAGTTGTTCCACCACAAATTAATCAAACCAAAAATACATTTTCTCTATTAATAAAGTTTAATAATTCACAATAATCCTGCAAATGTTAATCCATTATTCTGTAATATCGTTTTTTTATTTGGTATATGGTCAATCCCCTTACGATTGACTAATTTAATACTTTTAAAAAGTATCATATGGTTCAATTTTCCTAATTTAATTCATTTGTTTATATTTTAATAGTATAATCGACATTGATTACCTCCTTGAGTTTGATTAGGTCATTGACACTCAAAAGGGTATAAAAATAAAAAAAAACAATAAATAATACATATATAGATAGATAAGAGAGGAATAGAGGGATAAATAATACATTACATATATAAAAATCCACATCTTTCGAATGTCGTTGCATTTAAATGATCTTTCATTTGCACAGTGGGTACCAAATTCGATGCTGCAACGGTAGATGAGGAATTAGTGAGAGCATACAGAGAAAAACAAAAGGCGAAAACAGAAAAGATTCTTGATGATTCTTGATGAGTACCTTCGTATCTGCTTGCGGAAAGGGGTATGTGTAATGATAGGTCCCAATTATAGGACAATCAATGTTGATCAAGACAAGAACACAAGAACACTTTGGTTCTCAAAAAACTTTAAAACAAGTTACTGCAATTTTCTATTTCTCCCATTCAAAACAATTGTCTCTTAAATACACTAGAAAGTACATGAACTAACTGCCAACTAAACAAGTACGAAACGTGAATTGAGTGGGAGACAATCCCAATAATATAGGAGACACACGATGCCACATCTCCTTTCAATCTCTAACCAATTCAATCTTGGTTTACTCTGGTTATGATCTATGGTTATGATCTCATCAATAACATATTTTGTACACACGTTTAAACATATGCAATATGAAGTTTGCCGCCATATCTTGGTATGGCCTTAAAACAAGGTCTTAGGTTGAATATCATTATAACGCGCAAAAATATAGAAAACATTACTCAAGGTCGAGTTTTTATGCCAACCAAATACCAAAAATAACAACCAGACAGAGACACAGACTAACGGTCTAACAGGAAAGACATGACAATACAAAACAATGCTCCAGCGAAAAGGTATTGTGTGCTTGGGCTAGCTCTAGTGTAAACAAGTGGTGAGCTTTGGCTTTCAGTGATGGGTAAAAGGTCTCCTCCATGTGATAGGCTTTCCCAATGCCATTTTGCACTTACAGGACAAGGTGGCGGCCCTGATGCGGGCTGTGCAAGGAGAAGGTTGTAATGTAACATATCCAAATGGTTAAGAGAAGTTAGGGGCACCAGACGTTCTGAGACGTCGTCTCCCAGGATTAGCATCACATTTGCTGGTGCAGGATTATCAATTGCCCACAAAAAAACGTCCATTAAAATCTTTAAAAGTCTCGCATCTTCATCAACTGAAACCAAATAAACCAGATCAAGATACATACGACATAAGTAAAAGAGAGAGTGCTAGAGAGTTTTAAGGAATTCACCTCCTGCGGGTGTGTCATTGACCACGATTTCGGGTGATTCATTAGCATATATGGATGCCGTGCCACGATAATCCATACATAAACTGTCATCTTTATTATCGTCTGAAACCATATATATATAAACGATTAGTAAAAGACAAAGAGAGTTAACTGTTAAGAGGGTTTTAAGGAATTCACCAGTGACTGCGCTTGTGTGTTTGGCCAATTTTGCTGGTGACTTAAGGCCAGCGTGGAGCTGATCCTCATCGCCGTAAGCATAGATGGACGCCTCCCCACGATACTTCATTTTCTCAAGGGCCGATCTAATGTTCCGTGACACCTCAACAGCATCTAGACCAGCAGGGATTACGCAATCGGCCACGTTCCAGAAGACGGCCGTCTTTGCCGTTTCATATCCCTGCTTAGCCATAGAAATCAGAGGGAGAGAGGATGGACAAGCGAGACGAGAAAGATAAGAGGGGAGAAATTAGGGTTAGGCGGCTGGACTAGGAGATTTACTGGGTTTCCCCTATATGGGCCATTTAAACTAAGCCCATTTTATATATCGTTTTAGTTCCAAGAATACAAAGTTAGTCAAGACTCAAGAGCTCCGTCTGAATGGCAAAACCTGAGCCCTTCTACTAGTAGGCTAAGCGATCAGTCTCTTGACGCTATGAAAGAGACGGAGAAGGCTGGAGGAGCAGTTAAGACGGTGGCTGGGCCGAGGAGTAAACCGGCAACTCAACCGAAGCTATGACAGAGACGAGGTAACATCTTTTGAAGATTTTGAAAAAAAATTGGATACTTGTTTTTATTTTTAATGTAATTCGACATTTTTTTTATGTAATTCGATTCTTTTGCCTTCTTTAATTGTCTTAGAACGAGTAGGAAGAGATACTTAGTCGGTGTGGGTTGTGGATCTTGTGTTTATTTTGCTATCTCTATGTCTTAACAATGTACCGGAAATGGTAGACAAATGTTAAGTGTTTAAAGACTTCAAACTAATGCAATTCAGATTTTTTGTGTTTTAAGATTATGGTTTCTTATTTTCGACCAGCTTTGAAAGTGAAAACTGAAAAGGGATCAATCCGAATTATTAAAAAAGAAGCACTGTCTCAATCCCCCATCCCTGGAGAAAGCTCCAATATAGGCGAAAATTGGAAACATACCTTTTGATCTGGTTACAGAAGAAGGTTTGAGCTATATTGCTCGTCCTCTAGGTCATGTGGTTGATGCCAAGCCCTTTTCCAGCATTAACTCGGCGGACGTTAAAGTCATTGTGGACCTCACTAAACCTCTGCCCAAGGAGCTAGAAATTAAGAGAGATGATGGATCGATCTGTATCATCACTGTTTCCTATCCATGGCTTCCTCCGCTTTACCCAATTTGTAACAGCATTGGTCACAAAGCCGCATTTTGTCCACAGGGAGTTCCGGTAAAGATTTCCCAACCTAGTGTGGTCCTCCCCGACAAGGCTAAAACAAGGTTGCAGATATTCCTCTTGGGGCAGCCTCAGGTGTGCCAGCTGGAAAGGTCTACGTCCCAAAGCAGTCTGTTGCTAAGGAAGGTGCAGAAGCTGTAGAAGGGTCTTCTTCGTCCCCAATCGTCACTGGCGAGTCATCTAAGTCTGTTGAGGTTCCTCCTCTACCTGGTTTGGTTCAAGATGGGGTTTATGGTTCTGATAAGCTGGGTGTTTCGGTTATCCCTCATAGAATAGTTTGTGCAGGAGAGCTCTCAGCTATAAATGTGGTTCAGTCGGTTATTGCTAATATGGGTACTAGTTAAGAGTCACTTGTAGTTCGGGACTCTAAGGCTCCTGGTCCTCTGGTTTCTTCGGTTGTCTCTGGCTCAGAGGTGATAGGCCAATCCTCAGGCTCTGTTGTGGTGGGTTTAAAGGCAGATGTAGTCCAGAACGAAGCTTCAGGCGATCGTCAAGTTCCCGCCTCTGCTGTGTTCTCCGGGGTAGCATCAGATTCAGTGGTAATGTTGAGTGCATGTCCTTCTTAGTCAGAAGAAACCCCATTTACTAAAGCCTCGCGTATGGTTTCCAGTAGAGTTGTGGCTTCGCCAGGGCCTATGGTTACTACCTCTCCTAACCCTTTTGACGCTTTGAACGGTAGTCAGGATGAGGCGGATCTCCAAGAGGAATCGGGAAAGGATCTTCAGACAGTACTCTACTCTCCACCAACTTCTTCCTCGGGTAACAAACAATCGAAGAAGAAGAGGAAGGTAGGAGGTCATTCTCTGGCAACAGAGAAGCGTCACTAACCTCATCATTTTTTTATGTCAGATACATTTTTTTTTTAACGTGCGGGGAATTAATGACGTCACAAAGCATCGAACGCTCGCTAACTGGATATGTAGTAAACCATTAACTTTTGGGGTGCTTTTGGAAACGCATGTTAAGGAGTCTAATAGCGGCCACATTTTGTTAAATATAGGACCACAATGGTCTGTAATAAGTAATTACAAGTTTTCCGAGCTTGGAAGAATCTTGATCATCTTTAAATCTCCAACAAAGGTCAGAGTTTTGTTTTCAGATATGCAGTCTATTACCGTGGAAGTTCTATTGGAATCAGGCGCCAAATTTGTTTACACATCAATCTATGCCTCAAACGACTTGGAGGAAAGGAAACTTCTTTGGCAATCACTTCGGGACACGAATGCGGCTTTTTGTTTATCCTCTCTACCATTGCTGGTTAATGGAGATTTCAATGAGATCATTCGCCCTCCTGAGACCTCTAATCAGTCTATATTTTCTTCCACCCCAGCAATGAGAGAATTTGGTCAATGTTTAGCGGATGTAAGCTTATTTAATCTTCCTTTTCAGGGGCCTTTTTTCACATGGTCTAATCATCAACTAGATAACCCCATTGGGAAGAAGTTGGACAGGTGCCTTGTCAATGGGAATTGGATTCATATGTTCCCTTCAAGTCACTATTCCTTTGAGGCTCCTGAGTTTTCAGATCATTCTCCATGCCATATCAAGATGTTCACCTTGCCTCCTGACTATGGCACGAGACTATTCAAGTTCTATAACCTCCTCATTAAGCACCCGGGTTTCTTAGACAAAGTTAAATCAGCTTGGGAAGGGACAGGTGAAAAAGCCACCTCTCTTAGAGATTTTGGTTTCAAGATTAAGCAACTAAAGAGGCCACTGAAATTGCTTTGCATGGAAAACTACATCGAGATAGAGGAGCGAGTACTTAAGTCAAGTGAGTTGCTTAAGTCTATTCAGTTACATGCTCTCTCTGATCCCTCTTCTTCCAATTTGTTTCTTGATAAGACTGCGAAAGAATCATGGATGCTGTTGAGGTCAGCCGAAGAAAGTTTCTTCAAGCAAAGATCTCGCATTAAGTGGCTGGCGGAAGGAGACTTCAACACGTCTTTCTTCCATTCTGTCACCAAAATGCGCCATGCAGGTAACGCTGTCAAATTTCTGTTAAGACGCGACGGCTCTCGAGCTGAAACTGCAAAAGACATTCATCTTCTTGTTGTCGAGTACTTCGCTGAAGTTCTAGGTTCAATTAGAGGCCAGTTTTTCCTTGAGTTGCATGAGTTCCTAGAGGGTCTTCGCCTTCCTGCCTGCTCAGAGGGCCATCAAGCCTCTATGATCGCTCCGGTAACCAGTCAGATAATCAAGGAAGCTCTAATGGGCATGCCTTCTAATAAAACACCGGGGCCAGCCGGTTTCTCCGCTGATTTCTTCACCGCTTGTTGGAGCATTTTAGGGAAGGAGTTAGTGGCAACAATCAAAAACTTCTTCTCATCCCCTTTCATGCCTACAACTTTAAATTCTACTTCCCTTTTGTTGATCCCTAAGAGACCTAGAGCTGAATCATTTTCGGAATTCATGCCTATTTCTTGCCTAAACACGGTGTACAAATTGATCACTCGCATCATGGCAGACCGTCTTAAAGCAATCCTACCCCTTATTGTCGTGCCAAACCAAACGGCTTTTGTCAAGGACATATTGCTTCTGGAAAATGTCCTTCTCGCTACTGAGGTGGTAAATGGCTATCATAATCCCTTTCTATCCAACCAAATCACTCTTAAAATTGACATCTCTAAAGCTTTTGACTCGGTTAGATGAGATTTTCTACTGAGTTCTCTACAGCTCTATCATTTCCCTCCTCTCTTCATAGATTGCATAAGAGCTTGTGTTTGTTATCCTGCCTTCTCCGTCAGCATAAACGGTTCTTCTGGGTTTTTCAAAGGTAGATCAGGGCTGCGACAGGGTGATCCTCTCTCTCCTTCACTTTTTGTCTTGTAATGAATATTCTTTCCCTAATGTTCAATCAAGCAGCTAGGGACGGAATATTCAATTACCACCCAAGATGCGAGGATTTGCAACTGACTCACCTCTCGTTTGCAGATGACTTGAAAATCTTCTTGGAGGGCTCTGTGGAATCTTTGGATGGAGTCTTTAGAGTTCTCTCCAAGTTTGAACAGATCTCGGGGCTATCGGTGAATATTGCAAAAACTAGCATGTTCTGCTCGGGGGTAGAGGATTCAGTGTTGGACTAAATTCGAAACAGATTTGACATTGGCCCAGGATCCCTGCCAATCTGGTACCTTGGCCTGCCTCTATGCTCAGGAAAATTGTCGGTCAAAGATTGTGATCCCATGATTGCTCAGATACGTAAGAACTTGAGCAGCTGGACACATAGACATTTGAGTCTGGCAGGTCGTTATACTCTGATTTCCTCTAAAATTTCAGGGATCATAGGTTTCTGGAACTTAACGTTTATACTGCCTAAGCAGGTGATTCGCGGGGTAAACTCCATGTCTAGTGCGTTTTTCTGGCATGGTTCTCCTCACTCTGCAAAGGGAGCTAAGGTGGCTTGGGATTCTATCTCGACCCAGAAACAGGAAGGTGGCTTGGGTTTAAGGAAATTGTCATCCTGGAATGTTACTTGCGGCTCAAGCTGATTTGGATGTTGTACTTCAGAGCTGGGTCTATTTGGGTTGCTTGGATGAGAAATAAACAACCTGTTTCCTTCAACTTTCTGGGCGCTAAATGAAAAGAATTACCGATTCTCTTGGATGCTCAGACAACTCCTAAAGCTTCGTCTAAAAACCTCTGTCTTTTTGAGGATTCATATAGGAAATGGAGAAGATACGTTCTTCTGGTGGGATCCTTGGACCCCTTTCGGTCCCTTGATCCAATACTTCGGTATGAATGGTCCCTCTCAACTTGGGATCCCACTATTCTCACTACTTAAAGACGTGATCACCGATTCAGGCTAGAACCTCTCCCCTGCCAGGTCAGAAAAACTCACCAATCTCCTTGCATTTATCTCAACTATCACTCCCTCTTCATCCTCTAATTAGGCAGGTTGGACGATAGCTGATGTAACTCAGGAAAGGTTATGTTCTAGGAACGTTTGGAATAAGATTAGAGTTCAATTGCCGTCTTTTCCTTGGTATCGGCTGGTTTATCATAAAGCTAGAATTCCTAAACATGCTTTTACCGCTTGTTTTTCTTGACCGCAACCCTACATTAGACAGGCTGGTTCGCTGGGGCTGCGATGTGGAACATATATGTCTTTTATGTGGACAGGAAGCTGAGTCAAGGGATCACTTGTTCTTCCAATGTCCTTTCTCTGCAGAAATTTGAAGAAATATTGTCAGGCTTCTCACTACTTTAGTTGCACCTACTCAATGGGATATGGTAGTTAACTGGTTGACAACGGTTAATGCCAGCAAAGACTATACTCTTGCCCTCCAACAAGCTTGGCAAGCGGTTATCTATGAAATTTGGGCTGAAAGAAATCGCAGGTATCCTACAAGCTTGGCAAGCGGTTATCTATGAAATTTGTCTTCCTCCGGGTAAGAACGCTTGTTTGAACAGATCACGAAGTCTTCTCCTTCACAATCCGAACCGTGTTAGTCTCCTCCGCTGCTGGGAGAGTACTTAAACATCACCTATACGTGTATGGGTTTCTCGATCTAATCTCTTTCTTCTTCTATCTTGCTCTATCTCCTTCTCTCTCCCCCCCCCCCCCTTTTCAGTTGCTCAATCAAGCACCTGTGCTTGCTCTCCCTCTCCTTCTGTTTGTATTTTATCTAGGTGGTCGCTAAAACTCATGTAAACTCCTTTTATTTATTCAAGCAAACTCTTTAACAAAAAAAAAGCACTGTCACAAAAGAAGAACAATGTGATTGCTGTTGCAAATTTAAAAACCTGCAATTAACCTTGAAAAAAATGAGCTTCATACATAGGCTTATAGACAATATATCAGCAGCAATGGTGAGGAAAAACAAAGGCTTTTGCTTAACTGGATTCAAAAGAGTTTCATGACATTGGGAGAGGAATTCATAAACATGATAGTAGGACCATAAAGAAGATTCATAAACATGATAATAAAATTCATAAACATGATATTAGGACCATAAAGAAAATTGAGTAATTTTTTAAAATACTCCACTTTTTAGTTTTCTTTTCAAAAATACCATAACAAAAATTTTTTTCTAAAAATACTACAACTATGTTTTTGTTTCCAAAATACCACAAAACTAAAACCAAATTAAAAAAGTTATAATTTAATTATTTTTGTTTGGGTTTAGGATTTAGTTTTGAGGGGTTAGGGTTTAGTTTTGGGGGTTTAAGATTTAGTTTTGTGGGTTTAGAGTTTAGTTTTGAGGATTTAAAGTTAATTTTTAGTTTTGTGGTATTTTTGGAAACTAAAACTAATTGTGATATTTTTGAAAAAAATGTTTTGCTATGGTATTGTTGGAAACAAAACTAAAAAATATGGTATTTTTGAGAATTGACGAAGAAAATTTCCAGAATTTTTACTTGTAGCCTCCTAGAACCAAGTTAACATAAACAAATAACATCATAAAACATATTTGATTAACCAAATATTATGTGCAAATTATATTAAGGAATCTGATGAACATGATCTATCCGCTTCGAAGAAAAGAGGGACATGAATACATATTGACAAAATCCCAATCGAATTTGCCAAAAAGACAGAAAAATGAATAAATGAAGAAAGAGAGAGTATCATTTTTCTTAGAATTGTCTAACACTGTTGCCGCAGTGCCATAAGACCTCCACCACGGCGGAGATAAGAAAGCCGTTGAGAAAATCCACCGTCGCTGGAATCTTTGTCGTCGTTTGCAAATTGATTTTGGGAATTAGTTTTCGGATTTGGGATTTTTCAACCCTAAATCATCGTGAGAACTAAAGTTTGTTTTTCTCACTAACGACACAATAGACGTTAACTATTTTGGGGGTTAAAACGGCTCGGTCAACTCAATCTTTAGGGATTTTTAGTAGGGCTGGGCGTTCGGATATTCGGTTCGGGTTCGGGTCGGATCTTTCTGGTTTCGTGTATTTCGGTTTTAGAGAATTTGGTACCGATCTGGTATTTTAAAATTTCGGTTCGGATTCGGTTCGGTACCATTCGGGTTCGGGTCGGATCCGGGTACCTGAAATTATGAAAAAAATTAAAAATTTTATTAAATTTAAATAAAATTTGGTTAAGTTTTGACAAACATAACTAATAATTTTCATATATTTTTAATTATTTTGAGTATTTCAATCTAAAAATAACTGATATATTCAAATTTATAATTATTATTTTAGATAATTTGGTTATATCAATCCTAAATATAATTAATATGTTGGATTTATTATTGTATTTCAGGTATTTTTGAGTATCCATTCGGTTTTCGGTTCGGATCGGATTCGTTTCCGGTTCTTCGGATATACAAATCTAGGATCCGTTCGGATATTTTATCAATTTCGGTTCGGGTTTGGTATTATTTTTTCGGGTCGGGATCGGTTCGGTTCTTTCGGTTCCGGGTATTTTGACCAAGCCTATTTTTTAGGAGAGAGAAGAACTTGAAGGTTTTTTTGGCGATTTATCTATATTTGAGGGTTTTAATGACCTTTTCCCCCAGGAAACTCATCCTGAATTTAGCTGTGATAAAGGATTTAGGAAGAAGCAAAGAAGAAAGACTGGATCACTGTCTAAGTGACCAGGCGTGTATTTTGTCATGTTCTTACTTCATGGTGATGTTAAATGCAGATATGGGATGCTGGGACAGGACAAGGGTTCTCGCAGTATGCAGAGCACCAGAAGAGGGCCTGGTCAGTTGATTTTTCCCCATCCGATCCGACAAAATTTGTCAGTGGAAGTGATGATTATTCTGTGAAACTTTGGAGCATCAACGACGTAAGCTTCATCTCTTTCTATAAAATGTCTTAATAATCCTTTATTTTTCCATGATAATACATGAACAAGTGAATGAGGCGTTCTCTGTTTGGAATTACTACCATCTAAAATGTAACTGGATTGATTTTTGTGTGTGCAGAAACGATCGATAGGCACTATCTGGAGTCCAGCAAATGTGTGATGTGTGCAGTTCTCTGCTTCTTCTAGTCACTTGTTGGCGTTTGGATCAGCTGATTACAGAGTCTATTGCTATGGTCTTCGGTTTGTCAAAACTCCTTGGTGCACATTAGCTGGGCATGAGGAGGCTGTTAGCTATGTGAAATTTATGGATTCAGATACCATCGTTTCCGCTTCCACGGATAACTCTCTCAAGCTTTGGAACCTCAACGAGACGCATCTCTCTGGCTTATCTTCTAGAGCATGTTCGTCTACATATAAAGGACACACAAATCACAAGGTTACTCCCAAAACTATCTTTTTGATTTACTATGATTTCACACTCATCCAAATAGTTCTCATTCGTAACCTTTCACTTTTACAGAATTTTGTCGGTTTGTCAGTTTTGAACGGATACATAGCCTGTGGTTCAGAGACTAATGAGGTATTATATCATTCTGGTTTCTCATGGGTCTTTAGTTCGAGATTTCAATTATAAGGTAATCTTCAATAATTTTTAGCTAGAGCCTAGAACCACCTACTTAACTTGCAATTTTTCTTCTCAGGGACTAAAAGATGTGTTCTTTTACCAAGCGGATGACCAGCACTACATACCTTGAGCTCTACTCATTGATTTGGAGCCCAGAGTCATCAACGGCATTCAGAGAATCTTTATAATCATGAGAATATTTTCGTTTCCGACCATGGTGGTGGTGCCGGAAATAACTGGGCCAGTGGATATCACCAGGTTTGTTAACACTCTTTGTATTCAAATGGCCTATTTCCTTCTTCTTTCGGTTACATCAGTCTTCTCCGTGTGTCCATTATGTTTCCATGGATGTTTATCATGAGACCTATACGGTCACAGGATATCTTACCTTTTCTTTACTTGCTAAATTTGGTCAGGGGAAGGGTGTTGAAGAGGAA
>OVAY01001542.1:0-27924 GCA_900406395.1 Kernera saxatilis | reverse complement strand
TAATAGATTGTAGTGGTTAAATCATAATGAATCTTAATCGATTAGTGTTTTGGCCCGAAATCACTAAATTGCAGATATAGGATAACTGATAAACATTTGGTAATACTGATTTAAGTGGTATAACCAGGAACAATTTGGTATTACTGAAAAATAATGATGCGTTATAGATGAGTCTATTGCTTTGAAACATGATTCTTTTTTATGTATGATATTTGTGATAAGAATTCATACAACAGTTGTGGCTACCGAAATTGAATGAGCAACAGTTGTGGCTGTTGATGAAGAACAAGAGAAATAAGAAGATATACTCAATATTACTAAACTAAGTAGTACCTAGTATTACTAGTATTACCCAGAAATCAGAAAATTCAAATCCTAGAAATTCGTCCAGAAATCACTGCAAAAGGAGGAGGAAGAGGAGAGAGCACCATCTGTAGAAAACCCAGAAAATCATAAAATCCAAATCCCATAAATTCATTTAGAAATCGCTCAAATGGAGGAGGAAGAAGAAGAAAAAAACAAAAAAAAACCTATAAAATAATTTGTGGAAAAAAACAAAGAAAAAAACAAATGTGAAAAAATTAACTCAAAAATAAATAAAAACAGGTGAAAGAAAACGTGCGCAGTCATGTGCGTCAGTCTGACACACGTGCGCCGTTTTTTATGCACATGTGCGCTGTCAAAAATACACTCAGTGTTACCTAAGTATCAAGTATTTCTTGTCTCCTTCATAGTGTTACTTTTGATGGNATCAAGTATTTCTTGTCTCCTTCATAGTGTTACTTTTGATGGTTTTTTATTTTTAATAGTTATACCTTGCAAAAAATTAAATTTTCTAGTTATACCAATTGTTTTTAGTTAAGTTAAGTAGATTCTAATGTTTTTATACATTCAAAAGTTTTGAATCACAATTTTTGTGTGTTTTGGGTCCTAATATAGTTCATATCAACAAAGTGATCATAAAAGTATAAGGTGTTTGTTGATTATATTTTCTAAAAACGACCATAATGCTATATATATATATATATTTTATAATTAATACATGTTTTTTATATTTAATAGTTACTTATATAATATAAAGTGTAAAAATATGAGCTCACATATAATTAATACTATTTGTTTTACTTTTAATAAATAAACGAATAATTAATTTAAATAAATTATTAGTTAGTTGGTGTTATTTAATAGTTATTTGGTCTTGTATTCTCTAATTTATATAAAAAGAATTTGCACAAAATTATCAACATATGTAAATTTATGGAAAATCTTTATAAATTAGTAAATATTTTTTAATTAATTATTTTATACGCGCCGNGTTGGTGTTATTTAATAGTTATTTGGTCTTGTATTCTCTAATTTATATAAAAGGAATTTGCACAAAATTATCAACATAATATGTAAATTTATGGAAAATCTTTATAAATTAGTAAATATTTTTTAATTAATTATTTTATATGCGCCTTTCATTTGAAATTCATTTATATTTTTTTCAGATCTTTGAACAATATCCTTTATAATAAAATATATGTTTTTGCTAATTGTCTCATGAAAAAAAAAATAAGAAACTACATTAGCATCGATTTGTTTCAGTATCACTTATCTCAGTAATACCAAATTGTTCCCGGTTATACCACTTCTATCAGTATTACCAAATGTTTCTCAGTTGTACGAAGTTTCTGATTGGTCGAAATTTTAATTTTTTTTTTCATTTTCGTTTGTTTCATTAAGGGCAAAACCNCGATTTGTTTCAGTATCACTTATCTCAGTAATACCAAATTGTTCCCGGTTATGCCACTTCTATCATTATTACCAAATGTTTCTCAGTTGTACGAAGTTTCTGATTGGTCGAAATTTTAATTTTTTTTTCATTTTCGTTTGTTTCATTAAGGGCAAAACCGGTATATCCAATTTCATTAAAGATATGAGGAGTACTCAGATTAATCTGAGTATCTCAGATTATTTTCAGCTTTCGAGGAGGATTTCAGCCTGTTGCCCTAGTTGACAATAGAATTTTACCAAGCTTTTCTCTCTCTTATCTCTCTTATCTCTCTTATCTCTCTCGCATCCTTCAGAGAGAGAAAGCTTCTTTATCTTTTTGTCGGTAAATTTTCTGATCTTGATCAGATCTTCTCTCCGGCAAAGATCGTCCACCAGCAAACTCCGATTTGCCGCCGGATCAAGCCCTCCGCTAACGCAGCTCATGAATTGAGGTGGCGGCTCGTGGATGTTGATGGATCTTCTTTCCGACTTCGTTCGGTTCTACTTTCCGACATAGTTCGGATCTGCTTTCCGACTCTGTTCGAATCTGTTTTTGGGTTTCTTTATCTTCCGACTTTGATCGGATTTAANTCTCAAACCGCGAGAGGCTTTAGGGGGGAGGGTAGCTGCGACTGCGAGAGGATGAGGCGGGGTTTAGCAATTTGACAAAACGGCACGCGTTTTTTTGTTAAAATACCAAAACGTCATCAAGTCCTTACGATTTGGGTCGGTATTCTGCTATAGCCTATAGGATGAGTAATCTACATAATTAATTCCAGAAAATGTTTGAGAGGACCAAGATATTTTGAAAATTTGCGTTTTTTATCATAATTATTCGTTTTGTAACCTTTTTTAATAATCCTAAAAAATGCTTTTTTTTAAAAGCATGTCTTTATTATAATCTTTTGTTTTATATTTTTTTACAGTTAACCCGGTTTTTTATCATCTTTTTGTTCAGAATAAAAAATGGAGATGACATTTTGAATGATATGTATTAGAAGGAAGTTTTAGACCCGACTATGCATAAGGTTGTGGATTCCGATATTCCTTATATGGTTATGCACATGAGAGGAGATCCATGTACAATGCAAAACAAAGAGAATTTGCAGTACAATGATGTATGCAAGGATGTTGCTTTGGAGCTTTATTTGAGAGTAAGAGATGCAGAACTCTCTAGGATTCCAGCTTGAAAGATTATGATTGATCCAGGAATTGGGTTTTCAAAGAGAATAGAACAACAAAATGTAGATATTATCATATAGATTTGCCGAAAATCCGGAAAGAAATGGCTAAGAATTAGAGCATAGCGTTGTCTCATGTAGTTTGATAATATGGAAGTTTCCGTTCTTTTAAGTAGCAAATGAAAATATTGATTAATATATCTTTCGAGAACCATACGACTCAAAATCTAAAACTCTATGAGGGAATTTGAAGAAGAAAAAAAAACATAAGTAGCAAATGAAAACATTCATTCATCAACATTCATTCGAAGTCACATCATAGTTTTCATGAAAAACCACCATTGTCAATGGTACATACATACGGGACATGTATGTTAATTATAATAAATCATAAAAGCATAGCATATCAAAGAACTCAATAGCCTAATTAAAGAATCTGTTTGGGACAATGCTTTACTCAAAACGTCTTTGAAACACACACGAAAGAGATGGTGTTTCACGTGATGTATGGGTTAAACTTTTAGAGAGTAAGAAAATGTGAAAGTGTGAATTTGGATTGTGAGGAAAAACGTGAGTCCAGACCTTGCTTGCTTAACTAAATCAATCATCATTTGCCGTTTTTACTTTAATATCTTTAACAAAAGTTATTGTTCCCGATCTACAAGAACCCATAACGAATACATGGAATTGTACTGTGATTAATTTAATTATGACAATTGGAGATATATATTACGTTACTAAAATTTTAAATGCCAATGTGAATAATTGTTATATATATTACTTATTATATGTTTTCTTTCTTTGTTCATAATGTATCAATATATCATACTACTAAAATTTCCGATGCAAATTATTTTCTAGTTAGAGGATAAAACATAGAATCAAACATCCGTCTATATTTTGCAAAAATCTAATAATTTTACGTCGAATATATAATGGAATAAACATTCCAATCATTAATACCACTAAAAATAAGCTATTTAAAAAAAAAAATTATCATTATGTAGAAGAATGAATGAATGGGATAAAATAAAAGTATTCATTTATTTTCTATATCTCATTCTGTTATATTCCTCTCATCGTTGTTCCACTAATTCTTTTCACGCCAACATTTTGATTATATTTAGAAGGATGTCATAGATGATCTCTAACAAAGCTAGTAGACCTTGACTTCAGTAGAAAAATGAAGTTTCTTAATTAATTTATGCGTTATAAAATGCGCAGTTTGCATTGCTTATATATCACAGAAAATAAGGAAATAACGATTGCAAGTTTTGATGTTATCAATATTGCATTATAACAATATTGATATGTGTTATGATTATAAAGGTTAAAAAACAAAATGTGTAATGAGGATATTATTGTATGATGCAGATTGAGAAAAAAGGACCACTAGAAGACGAGCCAAAGGAGAAAAAGTAGTCATCAAAAACATGTGACATCATATTCCTTCTTTAACGTC
This sequence comes from Kernera saxatilis, assembly GCA_900406395.1. Lineage (NCBI taxonomy): Eukaryota > Viridiplantae > Streptophyta > Magnoliopsida > Brassicales > Brassicaceae > Kernera > Kernera saxatilis. The sequence goes on along the minus strand of OVAY01001542.1, from coordinate 23,523 downwards.
CAATTCCCATCTTTATTGCCCGATTTTCATCTTCAATGCTCAGTTCCATCGTTACTTTTATATGAAATTATGGAAAATTGGCAGATATATTTCAAATTGGCAGATACTCCGTCCGAGCTTCGTTTCCCGTTTCGAAAATGTTTCGGAAACGGAAACTTTGGGAAACTCTCTCGAAAATGCTCGGAAATGCAGTGGAAACACGTTTTCTAAAAAATTTCATTTTAGAAGCGCAATGGAAACCTTCATTTCTAAAATGGAAACGCGACGGAAACTTATCTAATATATTTTTATGAACAGAAAAAAAAAACTAAATTAGTGTGAAGAATATAAAACAAACGTAAGACTTTGAATGTTTTACCTTTAGTTAAGATATTTAGTATTTATGTATTGGATTTGTGTTATTTCAATATATGTTTTTTTAATATGCTTTTGATGTCTTTATTTCATTATATAAATAAGATTATTATTTTATTATTAATATATATATATATATATATATATATATGTTTTCAAAACGTTTCCAAACCTAAATTTTCGAAAAAATTGTTTCCACGTTTCGAAATGTTTCGCTTCCGCATATCCGTTTTCGATTCCATGCAACCTAGATCATAAATCAACCATGAAACATAACTTAATCTTATACTGTACCTACACAACCATCATAAGAAGCTAACAACGAAAATCTCAAGCATCGTAACAAAACAAGATGCTCGGAGCTATATATCAACAATTAAATGGACAACTAATCTGAATCAAAATGTAAAAAAAAATTGTATCATTTTGTCTATGATTTTAATAATTTTTAAAAATTTATTTGTGATTTCGTTATTTTGATGCCAAAAATTAAAATCTCCGATCGGGATTGTGGGGAAAAATTGCAAAAAGCAATAACAACAAATTCAAGACGTAGTTTGACTAGATATCTAATAAATTTTTTGTTAAGAAAACATATTTCATTGTACATAATTGAATTTGTAAAGCAGTTCTATCAAAAATAGGGAAACAGAATTGTCGTTAACCAAATGGTAGTGAGATAATGATGATTTTATCCTGTTGAGAATTTGCTATCTTAGTCTATAGCAAAGAGCGAATCTTTTTAAACGTGAAATTATCTTACCACACTATTTGATTATTCGTAGATATTTTTAAGTGGCAAAAAAAAAACTCAAATTTCTATGGGCTTCGGAAATTAGTTTGGGCTTTAGCTTAGAACGATTCCGGTTATAAAATATAAAAAAAAAGTAAAAAATATAGAAAAAAAATAAAGAAAAACATTGTTGTTACGTAACTCCAATCTTGTAAAATAGAAGAAAATAAGAATCGACGGGGACTAGTATAATGATCTTCTCACCTCTATAAATACTGAAGAATCCATTACCAAAATCGTACATCACCACCTATCTCTCTTATCCAGTTTTCTTCAACTTCTTAGTAATCTCAGATGGCGCAACAGTCTTCCTCCGTGAAACCAATCACTATGCTGAAAGATGAGCTCGACATCGTGATCCCAACGATCCGTGACCTGGATTTCTTGGAGGTGTGGAGGCCATTCTTTGAGCCATACCATCTGATCATCGTCCAGGACGGTGATCCTTCGAAGACCATCAAGGTCCCAAAAGGGTTTGACTATGAGCTGTACAACAGGAACGACATCAATCGAATCTTGGGTGCCAAGGCCTCTTGCATTTCCTTCGAAGACTCTGGTTGCCGCTGCTTCGGCTTTTTGGTCTCCAAGAAGAAGTACATCTACACCATTGATGATGATTGCTTCGTAACTCTCTCTCTACATCTAGTTATCTTGCTTCTCAAGTTATCTCCGATAGTTTTGTTTGTAAATTATACATCTATATAGCGGAGCTCTTACGATGTTTGTTTTGGGGGGGACATGGTGTAGGTTGCAAAGGATCCATCTGGAAAAGAGATCAATGCGGTTGAGCAGCATATCAAGAACCTCTTATCTCCATCAACTCCACATTACTTTAACACACTCTATGATCCATACAGAGATGGGGCCGACTTTACCCGTGGAAACCCTTTTGGTATGAGCCAGGGCGACTTTACTCGTGGAAACCCTTTCAGTATGCGCGAGGGTGCTAAAACTGTGGTCTCTCATGGCCTCTGGCTCAACGTCCCTGACTATGATGCTCCCACTCAGCTTGTGAAGCCATTTGAGAGAAATTCCAGGCAAATTGATCTCTCATAGAGACAACTAATTTGCTTTGCTTCCCTTTTTTTTAATAGTTGAAACATCATGATGAAGCTACTCTCTTCCGTTTTGATTATTTATTAGTCTTGGTTATATATATAGGTACGTAGATGCAGTCATGACCATCCCCAAGGGAACTCTTTTCTCTATGTGTGGTATGAACCTCGCTTTCGACCGTGAGCTGATTGGTCCGGCTATGTACTTCGGGCTTATGGGAGATGGGCAACCAATTACAGGTTATGACGACATATGGGCTGGTTGGTGCATGAAGGTATATTTATAACTCTCCTTCAAAAACTAATCTTCTTTGGCTCTCATTAGTGTCTATTAAATCATTTTTTTTTTGCTCAATGAAAAGTCATAGCCATTGCCTTTCGGTATTGGTTAAATCGTCATCTTAGTATATTTTCCCCGAGTTTTCGGACAATAACGAACTATAACGTTTTGGACAATTAATGGACAATATAGGTGATATGTGACCACATGGGATGGGGAGTGAAGACGGGTCTGCCTTACATAGAACACAAAAAAGCGGGAAATCGATTCGAGAATCTGAAGAAGAAATTCAATGGAGTATTCTGGCAGGAAGAGGCGTTTCCTTTCTTTCAAACAGTGGCACTTCCCAAAGAATGCACTTCGGTGCAGCAATGCTACCTGGAGCTAGCTAAGCTTGTGAAGGAGAAGCTTGGAAAAGTGGATCCTTACTTCAACAAGCTTGCAGATGGAATGGTCACTTGGACCGAAGCTTGGAACGAGCTTAACACTCCAAAGGGAAACTAAAACTAAAGCACCAAACGTATCAGAAAGGTAAAAAGAGTGACATTGTTAATAAATAAGGTTGATGGTATGGTCACATGTGTAATCCTCTATGTTTCTTATAATTATAATTGCTATTGCTTGTGAATGGTCTCTGTTGTACTTAGCTACCATAAAAAAAAAAAGTGGTGTAATGTGTTCTTATGTTATGTAAGTTGCCTTTACGGCTTATATATATATGAAATATTATTATAGTATTGTTTTTGGGTTTCTTTGTTTTTTTTTTTTTGTCGGAAGCAGTGTGGAATGAATGACTGTGAATAGATAGTCAGCGAAACATATGTTTATAACACAATACAAAAGAGCGGAAAATTATGTTGCATTTTGTAGTTGGTATGTTTTGCTATCTCTGCAACCAAATTTGAGTAGCTAGTGATTCTTTAATTTGTTCTTTGAAGGAAAAAAACAAAATAATGTAAAGTCATAATTATCTCATTTTTTCGAAAATATTCTTGTAATATTACTTCCATTCTTAGTTAAAAAGAACAAAAAACTTTTAACTCTTTTCTCCGCTAAAACGCTACTTTTGAAGTTCTTATTCTTTGACTATTTTAACACGTAGACATAAGAAACGTAAATAAACTATGTTTTCAAAACTACGGACTCATTTCTTTTTTCAGCCAGTCTCGACAAAAATAGTGTATGACGTTTTCATGAACAAGTTGGAGTTGGAGTCGGAGTATGGAATAGTAACCACAAAGGAAACATATATATAGTTTACATTGAATATTTATTTGAGTGAATAATTTGTATGATTTAAAATGAAAAGAATTCAGCCAAAGTAACTTGATTTCATTAGGCTAAGTTAGGACTAAACTGTTTACGATTTACCTTTGGAATCTTGGAGAGACCCAAGTCGTTGATTAAGCTCGTATTAAATGTGCATGTAGCTACTCCAAAAGGAGCCAGACATTGAGGCATAATCTAGATTCACTCATGGCTATTCAATTTTCGGCCTTTCTTATTGAGCCCAAAAAGGTTTAATGGCCTTTCTTGTACATTAGGGGCTTAGGAAATGCAAAAGCACTATAGCCGAGATTTTTCAAAAACATTATTTTTCTTCCTTGTCATATGTCCAATTTACACGATTCCATAATTAATCAAAAGTATGGTTTAGTTTGGTAAACCGACTTGCTCAATTCTATAATTTCCTATCTCATTGTCATATATATGCAATCCAATCTTCTACTGATCTCAACGAAATTTTACATCCAATATAAATAGGATATGTCATGCCAAATATAAATAGAATATGTCATGCCCAAACCTCAAATACCAATTATGTTCTTTATTATATTTAAATTAAAATGTCAAAATAAGCAACTATGTGGGTTTCTTAAATTTTATGAAATATTGATGTATTTTACATTTTTCACAACGGTGAGATCAAAATAATAAATTTATAGAAAAAAACTAATTATAAGATAACTTAGTTTAGTTAATTTTTTTGACCCAAAGAAAAAGGATAACTTAGTTTTCTTACAAAACATAAAGTAAAACGGAAGATAAATATAACTGCATGTAGAGTAAGAGAACTTTCATGTGAAGAAAGATTGAAAGTTTTGTAATTTTGTTTGCGGAAACTCTCACAATAATCCCTCACGAACGTCTGATCTGATCTCTCGTGTGTTTATGAAATGTAAAGTAGAGACCAACTAAATAGCAAATAAAGCTATGTTGTCTAAATTGAAAACACAGAAGAGAAAGTAATTAGGAACAATAATTAATAATAGATAATAAAAGACAAGTCAAATCAGAAAGAGAGCGATAGGGTTTCCGGAAAAGGAAGAGTAGAAGCTGCGAATTGCGAGTTAATGAGTAGAGAGCTCTCTACGTGTGATGTGATCTGTGATACTTCTTAGCTTTGTGTGTTTCTATTAAACTCAAGTGGGTTTGGTGGACTTTCCTTTTGACTATTCTATTTCAAATTATAGAATTTCTTCTTTTTTAAATTGGGAAAGAAAATCTCCCACGGATATTTACAAATGCTGCATTCCACTTATCTATAAAATTTGAGATTTTTTTTAGTGTGATACGGTCACATATAACACATGAAAAGCGATATAAGTGGAATGCAGCATTTGTTATATAATCTATGATCTAATCTATGACCAAAACAAAAAATTGAGATTTTTTAATGAGATTTTTTTTTTTGGTCATAGATTATATTGACTAACTCTGTAAATACGTAAAGAGCGATCTAAAACGACATGCAAATGTACTCATGATCATATTTTCCACGCTTAAATTACATATGGCCGTTACTTATTAATTAAGTTGATGTTTTCATACCTAATTTTGAACCAATAAAAGTCAATTACTTTTGTGATAGATTACATCAAACAATTTCCACAACCTGTATTTTGCTCAACTCCGAAACTATAATACTAGTATAATGTGAAAGTTCTTAATGATTCAGTCAAAAACATTAAAATCTAAATGCCCGTCCCTTCATAACCGGTAGCTAATTAATTAATTATCATTAAATATCAAATTCAACTAAACCATGCTAATTAGGCACACACACAAAATATAGTACACGACAAGAAAAAGAGGGCATATATATTAATAGACAATTATGAAAATACTGAACATCAAGTGTAAAGTAGTGGATGCATGAATACTGGATGGTATTAAATAGATAGATAGCTAGAGGGTAAAGGCAAGCTTGCTTTAATTAAAGAGAGTGAGTAATGAAGTTATACGAGCATGGAAACCTGACTAAACCCTAATCTCTTCTTAGCTTTCTTCCCTTTTTTGGCAATCGTCCCATCTCTCACAGTCATAGTCCCCAACCTTTTTTTTTCCAGTAAATATAATTATTCAGTCACCTTTATTTGGATGCAGACAGATATATCTTATCAGAGTTTCTAGTCCACAATCACCCTATTTTATACAACTAATCTTCTAGTTTTAACTACTGATTGAATTTGTCTACATATTGAAAATCTTGCACTCATATCTCTGGTCTAGGATGTTAAGGCCAAAATATGGAAGAAATTCACATTTACATCACAATCCCAATGATGAGATTTGCTATTGATACATAGAAACTCAAGGATATATTGATTATTGTGCATTGTTAGAGGCTTTTGATTACAATTTAAAGTATTAATAAAAGTTAGATCTCATTGACAAAAATCGAGATCATAAAAAAAAACATATGGTAATTGTAGATTTTAAAACTAATTATTAAACTAGCGTACGGTGTAAGAAATATGAAGTTCAATAGAGCCTATTAAGAAATATGAAGTTCAATAGAGCCTATTAATAAACTAATTATTAGTTACTATGGACTTTCTTTGGTCTTTAATCTCTTCGGATAAAAGATTAAAACAGAGTAACGTGGGACCTTAGCCTTCCTCATGTAAGAGATTACAGAGGTTTAACGACTCGGAATATTTTTGGTTTAATATTGTGTTAGCTTAGACACGCAACTGGTTGAAACAAAGTTTCTAGAAAGATCACCTCAGTCTATATATGTATATATTGGTTCTAACATTCGGAGGAAACTTTAATCAAATAAAATTGTACGTAAGCTAGATATGTGTGTACAAGTAGGAAATCTAAGGATGGTGTCAAGATTGCAAAAAAGTTAGTCACTGAAAGAGACGTTTGATTAATCACTTGTCTCCCTCCAATTTCCCTGTGGGGCAGTGTATGCACAAAAGATGGAATCCATTCTACAGCTCCTCCTTTCTTCACTATCTTTTCAAGTTTCTCTTTTTATATATATTCTTTTAAGTTTTGATCTTGATTTAACTCAAACCCCACACTTCTTAATTTCATTTTCCCTATAATTATTATGCTAACAAATATCGCAAATTTTGACAATAAAGTGTGTATAACTCCCAAAAAAATATGTTGATTGAGTCTCGCTCTTTTTACGGATCAGATTAATAGTTGGTCCCATGTCAAATATAACTCAATTATTCATCCAATAAGAAAGCCAACATAAGAATTTAAAATTCGTATATAGAAGAGAGAGAGAGCGTCAAAGAGGGAAGAGAACAAGGAAGAGGAAATAGAGCCAAAAGAAAAACTTGAATGGAGAGGGAAAAGAGTGTAAGAGAAGGGTAATTTTTATTTTCTAGAGTTATGTTGGATGGATAAATTTGGATATTTCTAAAGCATACTATAATTCACCAAAAACCAACAAAATATTTGGTTTCTTTTTTGCCGAAAGACAATGCACTTTCGAACAAAAATCTCCATATCTCTGGATTTCTTAGGGATCAAATCCCATGTATATAACACATCACATCTTTAATTTCCTCAATTTATGTTTATATTTAGGGTCATCTTAAACTATATTAAGAACTATACTTTTATTTTTTTACCAAAAAAACTATACTTTTATTTACATATATATATATATATATATATATATATGGAAACTCTCATAATTTAAAACAGAATATTTGTAGTGCAGTGTACAAAACTTCCTTAAACTTAAATTTGAAAGTGGCAAATCAAAAGATCCTGACTGGAATCACTTCTGCTTTTGGGCCCAATGTATATATAGTTGGATGTGTCTGAAGAAAATCCATTTTTTTGTTGTTTCTCGATATTTAAATGATTTTTTTCCTTTAATTTATAAATATTATCGACTGAAAATTTCACGAGAAGAAAAAAGTTGTGAAGCATGACAAGTTATGTTCTCAGCTCGGCAGGGAAATCATTTTGCGTGAATTTTTTTTGAGAAAATCAAAAAAAGGAACAGATCAAAGATCAGGAAAGGACCATTCTTAATTTCTAACATGTGGGCAAGTCAAGGGTTGCTGGCATCGCATCAAACTTAAATGAATACATGTAATCATATTCACACCATGTATTATCTAATATATAATATTTTAATATCTTAATTAGTCATCTCTTTTTTGTCTTTTGCATCATGTCATATATATTCAATAATATCTGTACGAATGTAGAAGCTGATGAATATAAAGTAACACTCTGCTTCTTTAATTTGAAATATATATCTATACGGACGTATTGGATTAAAAAAATTTCCCCCTCTATTAGGTTAATTTTGGACTAGTTACTCATCATTAAGGCGCATTATTAATTGAAATAAGCATATATTATATGAAATAGCATGGTTGAATCATTTTCAGCGCAGCTACTAATAGCAAAAACTAATGTACGAGGAGTGATATTTAAAGTCTTGATATTTTTGAACCAAAATTAAATACGTCTGCAAGATTTTGCAGAGGGAGGTATGTACTATCACTAGCAATAGTAGCAACATAGATAAAAGTCATAAAACCCTAGCTAGATCCAGTCTCTTAATTTAATTCATATATGATTTGACATTAAACAAAAGTTTATATTTTACACTTAATTCTGCCTATCTTTTTATTTTAAGTCAACTAATGATGGGTTTTTATTATGTTGCCAAACCCTAGTTTATTTGTTAAAACTTAAAAGGTTTAAGTTTTTACACTAAAATCGTGTCTACACCACAAATCCTTGGTTTAAGATATTATTTGTTTTCTTATAACTTTTAAATATTATATTTGTTGTAAAATAAATAATAAAAATGCTATTATGAACTGCGCATACGTCCAACACTTGAACTATCTTTTCTTCTCTCTCTCTCTCTCTACCTCTCACGGTCTCACTATGTTTGAACTTCTTCTCTTTATATACAAGCCTTCCTAGCTCATAAAATAACCATTACCCGAACACTACAAATTTCTTCTTTTTCTCTCTCTCTTTCAAGAGTGGTTTTCAATCCATTCGTTAAAGATCATGAACCTTGAAGAGAAACCAACCATGGCTTCAAGGGCTTCTTCTCAAGCCGAGCATCTTTATTACGTCCGGTGTAGCATCTGCAACACCATCCTCGCGGTAATTAACACACACATATAAATATATACATAAGAAAATGTATAAGCATATATAATGGATGACCCTTTATGTAGTGTATTTCTTCCAAATTTGGAGCTAATTGTGAACATAATCTACATATATAGGTTGGGATACCATTGAAGAGAATGCTTGACACTGTAACGGTGAAATGCGGCCATTGCGGCAACCTCTCGTTTCTCACCACAAGTCCTCCTCTTCAAGGCCATGTCAGCCTCTCCCTTCAGGTATGTAACACTTTTTAATATATGAAAAGAGATCCTAATTATATTCTAGCTTATTTAATTAAGCAGATGCATAGCTTTGGTGGGAGTGAGTATAAGAAGGGAAGCTCTTCTTCTTCCTCTTCCTCTACTTCCAGCGACCAGCCACCATCTCCCACACCACCCTTTGTCGTTAAACGTAAGTCATAAGATTCTTACAATACCATTTACCGTTTCTGACTAATTTAGTCGTTTTCTATGTATGATTATTGATTAAATCTTTATATATGTTTGGTATTGCAGCTCCTGAGAAGAAGCAGAGACTTCCATCGGCTTACAACCGCTTCATGAGGTTAATCTTTGGCATATACTTCTTTTCATTTCCAAGTCATGAAATTTAATGCATGAAAAATATGTTTAATATATATAATCTTGTTCTTCTTGCTTTGAAAATAAATAAATAAAATAGGGATGAGATACAACGCATCAAAAGTGCGAATCCGGAAATACCACATCGTGAAGCTTTTAGCGCTGCTGCCAAAAATGTAAGACAATAATCTCTTTTTGTCACGACTCTAAATAATCAGATTCAGATACCAATTTTTGTTTTCATTAATATATATATTCTAATAAATTGTTTTGTGTAATTGAAATATGTCACAAACAGTGGGCTAAGTACATACCCAATTCTCCTACTTCCATTACTTCCGGAAGCAACAACATCAATGTAAGCTATACAAAAACCCATTAATTCTGCATACGGACATTAAAAATATATATGAAATAATTTGTTTAAATCTTTTCTGAAATGTGTTTGTTTTAGGGTTTGGGATTCGGTGAGAAGAAGTGAAACCCCAAGGAAAAGGCTACAAATAACAAACGCACGTGTGCGAGCTAGGGGTTAAATTACGGTGTCGTTTTCTCATCTTGTGTTGTTTTGTAGTTTTTAATTTGGTGTATTTTTCTTTTGTATGTCTCATGTTGCAGAAATGTTGTTGCCTTAGTTTATGACTTTAATTATATTTCTCTTCTGTCTGTCTTAGATTTGAAAGTTACGTTACTTGCTTGGAAGTTTATGTCGGGACTTTAACTTGTCTTAATCCTATCAAATTTCTGCTTATTCGTCTCTATCTAGGACTATTGTTTTCGAACTTTTGGCATCGTACGTAACTTCGAATTCGAGAATCTAAGATGACGTGTAGAACAAAACAAAAGGGAAAATCACTTTTTTCAGCGAATATTCATTACATTGTTATATATACAAATTGTCTGAAAAAAAAACGACTGAAACACTGCCAAAGAATCAGACCTGGATATCTGAAGCAATTTTCTTTGGACTAGTGAATAATAATAAACAATCATCAGTTACAAAAACACTTTGTAAGTTGTAAACTTGATCTTCATTCTCTTAATCTAACAATCTCCTCAATCCAATAATCATCAAACCCAAATTCACAAATGAAATAAAGCAGTTTCAAGAAGCTCGAGCCGGTTTAAAGGAATAAGAATGTGTTGTAAGTTGTAACCTTTTCTTAAGAGCCAGGGAAAGAAAGCTCATTATATTCCTGCTTCACCTCATCAGTATAATTCCTCTGTTGCTCGATCCTTTGAAGATACGATGACAGTTGCAGTAGATCAACCGTGGATGATCTTTTTCCGTTACATGAACTAGACCCGGAACTGGTCTTGCCAGGATCGGTCCACGACGCTTGAATCTGATGATAGTCTATTGCTGAGTGATTAAGATTTTGGCTGGGTTGGGTGATTGAGAAACTTGTGTTTGGAAGTCCAGAGAAGTGTTGTTGGGACTGAGCTGACAGAAGAGAGAGAGCACAGGTAGAGCGTGGCGCCGCCTCGTGTAAGTCCCAAATTGAGGATACACCAGAAGCTTCCGGTGAATAAATCGCTGGTTTGGATTCATAAATCCTGCTGCTGTTTTGCTTAGTCGCAGGAAACATAGAGCAAGTAGGTTCATTTTTGAAACTCACGAGTCTACTTGCACACTGGTCGTGCTCATCCATTACTCTGTATAAGAGACCACCAGGAAACGCTTCTGGCAAGACCAACGAGAAGTCATTGACTGATGAATTTTCAAGAAACTTGTTGCCTGCCACACCGATTTACACATATTTACAGGACAAATGGAAGATTGTAAAACACAGAATGGATACAAAGAAACATAGTTAGTTGGTCTCAAATTGGCTCGACTATGTGAATTCAATACATAAATGGAAAGGGAAAGGCAGAGAGTGTGTACCTTGAGATGTGCGAAGAAGCTTATGCTGCTTACCAGGTAGGAAATAGAACGAAGGCTTCCTTCTTCGCTCATTGTGACCGGCTAATCGCCTTCTGCAACTTCTTTTTCCATCATCAAATTCTGAGAGGAAATGAAACCTGGCCAGAAGGAAAAAGGAAAAGAGATTATCATGATATGTTGAAACATCGAACAAAGTACAGAGCCAGAGGAGAAACGGGCAAAACCTGCTGCACTGTTGACAAAATCTTTGTTCAATACCGCTAACTATAACCATGGAAGTCTTTGAATGAGTCTCGCAAACTCTATGCCTTTTGTGGTAATCTTTTGAAAAGCTCAGATCCATATTGCACCCATACACTTGGCACAACGGATTCTGCGAGCCTGAGTTCGAAGCTCGAGGCTTTTTAGCCGGGAGAGCAAAAACTCTAGAGGACGTACCATCGTTCACCGAGCTCCCGTAATCCAAAAAGCTCCTAAGTTTAAAATCTATCCTAGACAACTTTGAAGAAGAAGACTGGTTCTTTTCCTCCTCGTGCAACAAATTCGAAGGAACCACACAAGAAGAAGAAACCACTTTGTTATTGGAAACAGCACTGAATCCATTGGATTTACCAGACATCAAGCCATCATCATTGTCCAATTCATTAGAGAGCCCCTGTTCAAATCCAGCCATGGCTTTTCTATCCTCAGCAAAAGAATCAGAAGGTAGAAGGGTTCCATTAGCCAAGAAAACGCTTCTCCCGTAGCTCCAAGAATCCATCAGCAAAATCGAAACTGAGACAAAGGTGTTTACACTATATAGTCAGTACAAAGGAGCAAGTTCAAGCTTCTGCTTTCTTCAATAACAACTAAGCAATTTCGATAAGTGATACAAATCCCTAAATTAGGAAGCTTTCACTGCCTTGGAAATTCAATTTTCCTTGCGAGTGAGAACGATCCACCTATTCCGTCGATTGGCACAAAACCCAGATGTAATTGACGAAAATATTCAAACCCTAACTATGAAACAAAGAAACAAAATCAATACTTTTTTTTGTCAAATTCGGGGAAGCAATCAAACAATAGTAAACTGCAGATTAAGAATCAAAATACTCACCAGATTACAGTAACAGAGAGGAAGAGAGAAAGTGTGGATAGGAAGGAGGAAGCAAAGAGAAATTGGAGAAATATAGAAAAAGTGAAATTGAGAGTCGAAGGGAATAAGGTGAAGGTGACGTCGAAGCAGATACTGTTGGGTCAACATGATTTCCACTAAACCCATCTTCTCCACAATTTATTATTTTTTCTTCTAAATATAAATATTTGTAATTTTTATTTTTATTTCCTATAGATTTCAAAGGCTAATCTGTATTTCCTGGTTTCTGGGTACAAAACAATACCGACCATAACGAATGGAATCTCCGTTAGAAAAAAAAAAACTCAATTATTGTTTCTTTTGGTGATATGTAAAATTGTGCTCTTTACGTTGAGGTAAGAAAACATCAAAAGATATGGACCAATACATTGATTGTTGATCGGTTTTGATTTTTGAATAAGTTCGTGAAAAATCAAGTTAAATCAGGTAGAATATTGTAAATTTTGGAGTGGAATTTGATTTGACAGACCGATAAAAATCATCATTTCAAATGAGTATGTTAAAAACCACAATGAACTTCGTTCGTCACCACGACCCACAATCCAAAATTTTCAAAATTTGGGTTATATTCTAATTAACAAACACGTTTTCTGGTTAAGTATTTGGTTTGTTGGTAGCTTTGCTATTTGTAAAGATGAAAAAAAAATCAACAACCGAGGGAAAGCGAATATTATATAGCAACTTAAAAAAAAAAAAAAAAAAAAGAAGGAAACATTACTTTTGGTTTATCTATTTTTACCATACGGCTGCAAATCTGAAACACTATGTTGATACATAGACATAAAACTTTAACCCAAAAAAAAAAAAAATTAATCGTTTCCCGAAAAAGAAAACATATGTCCAAATTAATACATAGGCTAGAAGTAGAATGTATGGGGTTTCCATAAAAGAAAAAACAATTGGGGGGCACGAAAAAGAATAAATAAAATATTAGAGAATCAGCGAATTGAATAGATTGTGGTGGAGAGCGCGTGTGCGCAAACGTCAGACTGAGAAGCTTCACAAAACTTTTGCTTTATTACAAAATCAACCCCTTTTTAATTTTTTTTTTTTTTTTTCAAGTATTTTCTTAAAATTTCAGCGCTTTAATTTGTTGGTGGGAGCCAGAGCACATCTTGTTGGCCAAACCAACCGCACTTTTCAAGTGATGGAATCTAAGCTAGTCTCAAATTCTCAAATACTTTATATTTCTGATGTTATAGATTATATAATAAGTACCCATAACTGTAACTAAAAAAAATTATACAGTATATAATTTGTATGCTTTTATTGTTTCTCAAAAGTTAGTATGTAAAAATTTTAAATAAATTTCGGACATATATATATTTTATATTTTAGTTACAATATTAATTAGGCCCAGGCTCCATTTGCCAAACCAAATCCACCATAATTAAGGCCTGTTTTAAGCCCATTAACTACGGGCCAAGCAGGGTTTGCTTTTCTCTTCTTATTGTTGGGTTTGCCCCACGCCAAGAGTTCCATTTTCACAAAGTGATTTAAAAAAAAAACAGTACTCCTTCAAGTGCACCAAAAAGATTAGTAATGATTTCTATCATAATATTTGAAAACAATGGAAAGTCCATATTTTTGAACTTTTACATTTTAGATCGAAAATCAGAGGGTTTTTTTTTCTTATAACGGCATACTAAAAATAAACATATAAACTGAACCAAATTCGAATTGATCCGAACCAATTTTTTTAAAACCGAACGATAACATTGCTTTTATACTGAATAAACAGAATCAATTGAATTAAGTGCAATATTTCCGAACAAAATAAATCTAAACTAATTACAATTCGTATATATGACAACATATATGACGTAAATCATTAATTCTCAAACAAAACTCCAAACTCACCATTTGTGAGTGTCTTTATTTGCAAGGTTCATTATCATATCATTTTACTTTGCATAATTACCTCAACTTTATGATAATCACATGTTTGGACCCTCCACCCACTAGATGAGAGGAGAAAGCCATATATTACTTACTTATTAATTTCATATACCCGACTTTTTGTATATATTGGTGACATGTATCATTGTTTCTAGCTCCATGAATTCCTTTTTTTTTAATTCCTCCTATCTGCTTAATTTGGTTTACTTAGTAAACACCCAAAACGTTTAAAGATACTAACAAGCAACAAACATATCTCGCTAACTAGATATACATAGTTACAGTGTATGTGGGATGAATACAACTAGATATAAATCAAAAGAAACTTGTTTAACTTAGTTAGTTTCTTTTAGTCCAATTTCAATTTCACCATATTGTATAAATTACTAAAACCAACAACGAATATTTTTTTAAGTGAACAACACAATTTAAAATGATTTTTTAGTCACGTTCAAAAAGAGTTTTAGTCGAACATTTATCAGCGACCAACAGATCATAATTATCCGTGAAAAGGCTATATACTAGTGCGTATGATGCATGCATTAATAAATATATCAAAATGCGAAATTCGAAAAGCAAGCGCAATCTATGCATGGCAAAAGCTTTCGATATCTTTTTCCTTTTTTTTTTTTGTTGAAAGCTTTTGGATCTCTCTTTTGTCCTCGATTAATTTGTTAATACATTTATCTAAAGCAATTGATAATTTTTTAAGGTTAAATCAGTCTTCGACCAAAACATTAATATACTTTGTCATATTTCTATCGAAGCTCTAATGACATAACTCGTGACAGGACAAGAAACGTCTAGGCATACTAAGTTAAGTCATTGATTGCTAATTCTTATAATAATATTTAATTATGTATGAACAATTGAACATAATGTGTACAAGTGTATATCGTTGTTGGTCCCCAATTTTTATCTCTTTGTTTCTTCTTTTCACGGTATAGATACAGAATTAAGTTAAGAACCTGTGGCGTCATAAGTTGAAAGACTCGTAACCGACGACAAAAAAAGACTGATAAGTGATAACTAACCAACTAATGTGAAGAGAAAAACAACCAACTAAACTTAACCGGTCGGTTTAACTTTATTTATTGGTCTCATATAATATTTATGGTTCTCATTCATTTACTGTTTTTGCTTTATCCCAATGATTATATGGTCCGTAACATATAGCTCAATTTTTCTGGTTGTTGATGTAGCTAAGTGACAAATTTCTTCACCGAATTTCTCTACAATTTCTACTGAAATAAAATGGTTTACCACGTAATCTGATAATTAATATATTAACAATATTGTACAAATTTTATTTTACAAGGAAAATACGTAAAGGGATGGAAACAAAACTCCATGTGATAGACAAGAAAACTAGTATCTATCAAATCTACCCTCAAATATCATACCAAACAAAACAAAAAAAACCATTGAAGCTTCCACAATCAAATCCCAGAAATCCAAAAGAATTACATATAACTGCAGAATAATCAGACTGACAATAACAAATCGAAAGAAACAATTTGTGATGACACTCAGAGACGGAGAGCGTTGGATGATACATGAGTGTTGTTGATGTTAGCTACATTGGTAGTCTCGTAAACTGGCAAGCCTCCACGTGACAACTCGTAGTTCTGCAACTCAAAGAGATCAGAACTTGAATCACTCTCCATTCCATCATCATCTTCTCTTTCTCTCTTTATTCGTCGATCATCATCATCATCATCATCATCATCGTCAGCCCAAACCTTCTGTGTCTCCGAGAGACTCTCCATCACCTTGACTTTCTCTTCCAGCCAAGACAACTCTTTGTTGTTCTTCTTTTCCTCTACTACTTCCACTTGGTTTGTGGCAGAAGTGTAATTCAAGAACTGCTTGTAGTTCTTGGTGGGAGTGTTTACATAAGGAGGAGGAGTTCTAAAACCCGAGCTTGATGATGAAAACAGAGATTTTGATGATGAGGATGTTGTTGTCGTGGTTGAATTAGATCTGCTTGAGCTCAAGAAATGGCTCATACTGCTTCTTCTCCTCCTCCTCATCCATCCTCCTCCCGGGATCTCCTCTTCGACTTCTCGATCCGTTGGCTTTGACTTCGACTTGTTCTTCCTCGAACCCGCTTGATGGAACAGAGAGTTCAAGAAGCTGGCGATTCTCCCACCTGGTGAGCTTGGTTGCTTGTGTCTCACGTTACCAATCCTCTCTTTGATTATTGTAACTTCTTGCTTCTCAAGATGATCTTGGTGAAGATGATGCACCTGCTCTGAACATCTCATCGGCAAATCCAAGCTTATTCTTCGTCCTCCTCCTAATATTCCCCATCTCTTCCGACTTTCCTCTCTCGCCTCATTACAGCCATACTTTTGTGTGTGTCTATGGTCGCCGGAGTAGGCTTCGTTGTAGCCGGAGAAATACACAGCGGCCTCAAACACGTCAAGCTCGCCGGAATGAGCATCGTTGCGCTTGTGGGAAGATATTCGCTGGGAGACCTTATCTGGTTCTGCTGATGAAATCCCTTTCATGGACATATTATTTAATAAGGGTTTGAAGATGAAATACTTGGATGATATCAGGAGTCTTTTTCTATGCTAGATTTGCGGAAAAAAGGAACAAGTTGATAGGAAATGATAGAATGAAAGATAAGGTGTTTAGGTTTATATAACAAGTGGTATATGATATACCTCTATATCATCATTAATATAAGGTCATAGTATGTGAATATACGGGTCGTCGTAAACGTATCATGCGATACTCATACGTTAATATTAGTGGATTACGACTGTTTTATATTTTTGGATATGGTTATAATATAAAATGTTTTGAATGCTGAAAAAATTAGAATTTTGGAGGGACATAAATCATAAGAGTTTGTGTGACCCACTAAATGCGTGGGTGAAGACTTAATTGAAGGAGAAGGTGTGTGGGCTCATTTGATTTTATGAGCTTTCTGATAAGGTGTAGGAAATTAATTGATTGTATTTATGATAATGTGGGGCTATCCTCTCTTGTTGCCTTGGATTCCAACTTCGAGTTTTTTTTTTTCTCTTTGAAAATTTTAATGTGTCCTTGGTTTTTGAAAACATCAATCCACACACAAACCATGACTCCATTAAATTTCCATACATACGTATTGTTTAGTTGCCTTTAAAACATCTTCCCTTTCACCAGTAAATGTGTCGTTTTATGGTTTTAATGTAAATTTTGATTATCAAATATATAATTTACGTCTAGTTAAAATGAATACAAATGTTAACTAGGAAACAGACTGAAGGAGTCAATTTGTTTTTAAACGATATAATTCGCGCGAAAATGTAAAAACAACATGATATCAAAAATGGATGTGTACTTCTTTGTCCATTTAGTTCTAAAGTATATGAATAGCGACTTAGAATGTACATGTACGTCCCATGAACGTTTGGCAAAAGCATTTTGCGTCGCCATTGACACGGTATGTTATATATGAAAAAGTAATACACTCAACACAACAGACAACACAACACAAAACATAAGAAAGAGAAGTTCTGCGTGTTCCGCTTTTTACAAAACAAATTTCTTTTTTCATTAACTTTTTTTTTAGAAACCAAATTATTTGATAAATTAGCTTTTCACAGGATATTTTTTTTTTTTAAATATTAAATTTCCCTCAAAATATTAAAAATTAACCAGTTAACGTTTAAGAGTTATTATATATATATTTTTTTGTTAAAATATATTTTCTTAAGTTTTCTTTTGTGTCAAAATATATGTTCTAAAACTTTTTCTTGTTAAAATATATTTTCTTAAGTTGACAATTCATTTTCAGTTATGTAGTCTTGTAATACCGTTCATTCCCTTCGTTCTATTTATTTGATACTGATTGCACTAGTTATTTATGTTCCATATGTTTCCACATAGTCTGTTAAACTTGTTTTTTTCTAGAATCTGAAAGTGTACTGTATTGTGGTCTAATTTAGAACATTATGTGTGACAGTGTGAGTGCCTCTTGTCTTTTGATGAAGAGCTTTGAAGTCACTCATCCTGTCATCCATGACAGGTAATCTTTATTCAATAATCACGAGAGTCAAGTTAATTATATTTTCTATAATCACTCTCAGTCTCAGGTGTACGTATTTATTACAATAATCTTATGTTTTGTCTTTTGTCACGCAATAATCTTATAGGAGTATATACGTATACGTATACTCTGTTTTTAATGGTATAAAGTTTTTTCAAATGTTATCTGGCAGTGGCTCTCCACTGATAGAATCTTTCCAATTTTATAGAGAGAGTTCCAATTTGAAATATGTAGTAGTGATGAAGTCAGAAAATTTATTGCTATTAAATGTAAGTTCAAAATTCAAGATAACTCGGATGAATGAAAGTTTTGAATTTATAACTCTTCTGTTTATTCGGATTGAATATGATAATTCTAAAATCTGATCGGATTTGATCTAAAAGCTAGATATTTCCTGTTCATGAAATTGGTCGTATCTATTTATTCGATTTGAGTAGAATCAAACCATAGATTTGACTTTAAATAGCATATAAAAAAGCCGTAATTATATAGGTTCTAAATCAAGTTTACGATGTCTTTAGTATACCTTCAACAACTAATATTTAGTATTTACCAAATTCAGAGCTAGCGAGAAGTATAAAGAAGAAAAGTCGGGGCTTGGGGAGGAGGCAACGTCACGTTGTATAGATTCCATATTAAATGGTTACAAAGGCAAAACATAGACATGACACGAATAGTAAGTAGTGGTTAAGATGAGATTCGAGCCCACACGTGCGGAGACATGTCAAGGGAGAAGACACGTGACATGGTTTTGGTTGTACAACAATCAGCAACAAGGACATAACTAGAGAAGAGTTTTGTCTTGGGGCGTAGCCGTTGAAAAGGATGCGTTAAGAGCACTTGAGCCCCCTGGTTTTGAAATTGACATTGCATCTCCATCTCTATGATACCTAACCAATCCCTACTATGCATTATCATCTCAAATACTTGACAATTTCCGATCCCAATTAACGTTGACAAGTATTTAGTGTTCTAAAATTGTTAAGTAGCATATAAATTGTCAAAGACTCGAAGTTCATGGAAAGAATTGTCTATTTTCTTGACCCAAAAAACTTATTTTTAGTATTTATTAAAAAAAAAAAATGTATATAATTATCTTCTATATTCACATTACACACACACACTCTCTCTCTCTCTCTCACACACACGCTCTCTCTCTCTCTCTCACACACACACACACACACAATAACATATATACATATCTAACTATACATATAATTTTAATCAAAAACCATTACAATCGTACGTATGTATGTATATAAAGGATTATTTCAGTTAAAATAAACGATCGGCCCCGAAATTGCATAAATTGTCAAGTCAATATCTAAAATTTGGAGGAATTGGTGAAACAAACAAAAGAGTGAAAAGTGTAAGGTAGCTTTCTTTAGTTGTGAACCTCAGCATTCTTAAAGTTGCTTCTTATGGCTATACTTCTCTCACCAGTCCCATCGCTTTCTATCAGACACTTCCCATGTGTTCATCTTCCTCCGGAGGAAATTTATCCACTCCTATTGCAATGCAAAGCAATTAATTTAAGTAACTCTAGGCACAGTCGAACGAACACGATAAGTTATCATTGGGCCCATTTAGCCCAATAAGTTTTTGTTTTGTCACTATGGGCTCAAATGTTTTGCCCCACAGATGACAACTCTTCGAACTCAACAATGCCCTACTTTTTCGAGACAACACGGTGTGGTGGGCTTTGAAAGATTCACCCTCTGACAACTCTCATTCATAATTCACATATGTATTTTTTGGCTTTATTATTTATTTATAATATGGAAATTCCGAACTTTTAACCTATAATCTCTCTGAATCTAAGATCAACGTTTAAAAAACAAAAAAGCATGTGTCAAGCGTAAATTATTCTCCTGCAAGAACTCGAATTTGGGACCAAAGGCAGAAATTCTTTGATAACTACGAGAGCTATTTATACTCGATAATTCAATTTTTTTATTCTTTTAATATATTTTATCTGATTTAACTATCAAAGTTCGCAGAGTGATGGCTCAAAAATAGCAAAAAAGGTTGTGGGTTTTGTGTCTTACCAATCAAAATCATAATTAACTTTTTACTATTAACAATTTGAATTTGGCACATTTAAAAAAAAAAAAAAATCTGATTTTCCGACAAACTCCAAAAGTTAGTCCAATTTCAGTCCATGATCTACAGGCTATTTTTTTTTAATTTTTCTCAAATGAACTGAGTATCGAGATATTTGATGAAAGAGATAATAGCCGCCCATGTGATGTAGAGAAGCATAAAATATGATTGAAGAGGATAAGATAAGCGTGTAATCAAATCTCCAAAGATATGAAAGGATTGGTTTTGAACTCGTTACCAGATATTGGCTTTGCCTCTTGTTTTTTTTTGTTGCCAAAACACAAAGACCCATCCATCCATTTATTTTCACGATTGGACACGCACTGCCTTTTGTTTTTTTCCACATGTTACTCATTTCTTGTCATATCGCCTTTGAATTTTAGGTTTTTGTTCATTTAATTTTAAATTTCTTATTGTGAGTTTTTTTTAAATTTAGAAGAAACTACAGTATGTCTGGGGGGAAAGAGAGAAGAAACTACAGTGTGTTTTTTACTATTTTAGCAAAGGGAAACTTTTCAACTTATCAACATTTATTATTTTCATGCCAACTCTCTTGAAAATTTTACTATTCCTCAACTCAGAACTCTAGACATAATGATGGCTATTCGACTTATATATAAAGTTAATAAAAGCGTGGGTTAGAGAAGACCATGAGAGGCATGAAAATAGAGTAAAAATTAGTAAAAAATGGCCTATACAGGTTTCGAACCTGTGACCTTCGCGTTATTAGCACGACGCTCTAACCAACTGAGCTAGTAGGCCTTTAAAAAATCTTGCAACTAGTTTAAATTTAACTTAAAAGTGGAAGATTTGGTCGTCAGCTTGATGGGCTTTTCACGTACAAGTTGGGGTTTGAATCAAAAAAATCCAAAAGCCTCCTTTTATCCAAACAAAACTCACGGACCTGGGTATCAACAATAGCACTTTTTGGTAAGATTGAGAAATTTAAATAATGGAAGAACTCTATAAAAGTTTTTTGCTACGTAACGGTACCTTTTGCTTCATTTCAAGTTCTTAGGAAAGATATTCATCAACTATATTTTGATATGAATGTGTACAGAGTGAGATATGAAAATGAAATATAAAGGTTTTGTGGTGTGTTATATCACGATATATATTGAACGTGGTGGTTAGAAGATAGCATCAACATAGATGCTAGCTGCTGCGTATACATCATATTCATATGTACTTTTGCTATGTGTTATTTTATATTCGATTGAACATACTAGATAATTTTTTTTTTCTTTTTAAAGAACATATTTCTTTTTTCAGTAAAAAAATTCGGATAAAATATTTCATTAGTTAAATTTTCAACTATACAAATTCCATTAAAATTTACCTTTTCCAAAATAAAGTTAACATCGATGGTACAAGATTTGTTTTAATTTTAAAAATAATTGGTACAGTTTAACGTTTAACTTAACTTATGATATCTTGTTGTAAAAAAAGAATTGAGACTTTTTTAAAGATACGTATACATACATGTATGTATATATAGAATGGTGGGGCTAAAAGCTAATGATGTGTACATTAATTGGACATTTGATGTGGCTAGATTGGACCCAACTTGCTCTTTGATAGAGACCTAACTAACACAACTTTGCTCTTCATTCATTTCTTCTTGAGAATTTGAGTTGCCACGTCATCATTTCCCCACATCTTATGATAATTGAATTAACTGTACAATAATGTTTAACGACAAGCAATCTATTGTACTTTTAAAAATAATAGAGATTGAGATTTCAATCCATTTCTTCTCACGTTAATAATATCCGATCTCCTGATGAATCTTTGATGGAAGATATTATTTAAATACGCACTATTTATATAGCCTAAAATGTTGAACCTTTGTATTTAGTTTGATTTGCAATTCGCTTTACTATTCTCTATAGTTTCCAAAAAAAAAATTGTGAATGTAATTGTAGATAAATGTTAGCAACATGTTGAAGCTTTGAATTAATAAATTTACTTAAAATTCACGTATTTTCAATTCATCATAATTACGAAACCGGAAACATGGAGATGAAAAGATCCTGCACTTTGTTGAGTAACCATTTCCTAAAATCCATTTAAAAATTGTGTCACCGTGATACAAAACAACCTCACAACTCTCGTGAATACAAAGATTAATCATTAATAGTCAGAACCATCTTAAATTATTTGTAAGCTTTGGTCAAATTTTTTTGTTTATATACCACAATCTAAAAGCTTAATTAATATTTTGTTTCAAAATTTTTGTTTTAAACTGAAATTATGTTCGATTGCTCCATTTGCAAATGGTAGAAGACGGTTTTATCGAAAACAGATTTTGGAATCTGCTTCAACATGACTGTTAGGCTTTTATGTATTCTCTATCTTCCAAAACCACTTGGAATGTATGACTAATATCTGTTAACTTCTTTTAATGAGAACCAATTAATTGGTTTTTAGTATTTGGAATCTAAGATACAGTTTAGTGGAGATATTGTATATAATGTGGTATGCTATATAGGAAAAAACTGAGAGAGAGTAGAAAGGTATTTAATGGGAGAAAAGAAGGGTGGAGATGAAACAAAGGCGAAGATAATGGATATTATTGGGATGTTGTCTTTAAGGCCACGAGCTTAGATTCTTTTAGTTTTGCTCAATTTGTTATTTTTCTACTTTTCCTTTTGTTGCTTACTACTTTTGCTCATGATCTCCATATACATATCATACATATATATAGTATATTATCATCAAATGGGTTGTCTATACTCTCTTATAGTTCGTGTATCATTTCAAATCTCAAGACGTACATGTTTAAATTTGGTTATATAACTACGATCATATCGGTATATATGCTCATAGCATACCAGATATAGGCTCCGAATGGAAAAAGCGGATCTGGCGGATCAAGCGGATCTGACGGAACAAGTGCGGATCTAGCGGATCTGGCGAATCTAGCGGATCTGGTGGTCCAAAATAAATGTTTGAATGGTGAAAGCGGATCTGGAAGTGCGGATCAAA
>OVAY01001541.1:13756-27940 GCA_900406395.1 Kernera saxatilis | reverse complement strand
CACTGAGATTTCTATGTTTGGAAATCGCAGTTAGGAGGATGGAGAGAGAGATATATTCTGCGGAGGAAGAAATTCTTCTTCGATAGAATTTTATAAGGTGTGTTTTAGTTTGTTATCTCTTTATAACAAATTTTTTTGTTATATGTGTCATAGTCCTAATAGTTTTAGGAAATACCAAAGTAAAAATATATATATATATATATATTTGAAATTAAACCGAAATAATCGATTCTAAAACCGAACCAAATTCTAAATATGGTTAAATATTTTTTTTATATTTTCGAGTAAGTGAATTTGATTTAGTTTAACCGATCTGAACAAAATTGATTAATATCTCTCGAACTTAAAATAAGAATCAACGAAAATTGAATTCAAACAATTTTTTAGTTAAAAAGAAATGAAAGTTTTTCAAAGTCGACTTACTACATAGGGCGAAAAAGTGCGACGGCCACAACAATTTAACTTTGTGTTCAATAATAAAAGGAGCTCCGATTTTTTTCCTCCCATATGCATTATATTGCTAGAAGTCTTAAAAACAAAGATAAATTCATAGTTAGAGAGCTTTATTAACATAGATAAAAAAATAATTAAACAGTTCATAAGAGCTTTATTTAAAATAAAAATAAAAGGAAGAAGAACTAATTTAGTAACGGCAAGATCTAAATGATTCTTAGATTAATATTAAAATGGGGAAGAAGAGAATTGCACAAAGTGCTTCCAAAGTTACTTCTCTAGAATATCTCATTACACACATTTATATAAGAATCTATCTTGCTAAAAATCATAGTTACATGGGCTAATGGACTTTCGTGAAACATGATATTGAGCATTTGTTTGGATGCTCTAATATATATCGGGTTTAGATTTAGTGCACAATAACATTATACTACAAACTATTGAACTACGTGTCTTTGCTAAAAAAATTCCAATTTAAAAACTAGAATTCAAACAAAAATAAATTAAACCTAACTAAACCGAACCAGAGTTAGAAGAAAATCGATTAGAACTTCAAATAATTTTGTTGAGGAATCTTCATATATTTTTAGAAAATATAAATCTAAATAAAAACAAAACCGTATAAAATCGAATCGAATGGTATTTTTTGATGACTTTTGAACATTGCCGTAAAAATTGTGTTGTTGACTAGTTTAAACCAATGTTGGTCAACTCATTTTTAAAACGGTTAAAATAATATGTATATTTTTTTTTTCAAAATTTACGAAAAATTAAGTCTACTTTTACCAATTTCGCACAGTATTTAATAGAAATAAAAAACGTGAGATTTTTTTACTTAAAATGACCAAAAAGTTGATAAATGCATTAACTGTTTAGCAAGAAAAAACAAATTAAACCAGCAGAATAGTGCAATAAAACCATCTCAAGTACTTTGAGAATCCAGCTTGAGTTGTTGACATTTGCTTCAAGGGGATACGAAGCAATTACTGTTAACAAGCGTATATATAAAATCTATAAATCTGCAAATCCTATGGTACATAAGTACTTTGGGCCCTCTCGAGTATAATTAGGTCTAAGAAAATCATTTGATTCAAAATCATGAATGATATTTTTGGTTTTCTTTTTATTATTGTTGTCTTGTATTTTGGGTCGAACGAAGCTCTTAAAATATGTAAAAAAAACACTGTAGTTTTTCAAAACCACCTTTATACAAGTCGTAGTATTCTCCAAGTTCATTGTAAATCCAAAAACGACGATTTAGGTGACCAACTCGTGCATTTCGAAGGTCCATCATACAATTTCAGTTTTCATGATAATGTCGTCTTGTTCTCCTTTACGAAATTTAATTGTAACCTTACGAAAGGGGAATCTATGGAGTATCACCAATCCATTAGAGCATATAAAGCAGGAGTTGTTATTAGATGTGGTGCATTATACACATGGGATGCTAGAGATGATGCAATTTACTTGTCAAAAGATGATGAGCCAGAGGAGCTCAAGTACCGATGGATTAAAGATTAATTAATGTTGATCATGAGTTGAGTTCTTATTTCAATTTCATCTATGAGTTAAGTAAGTTGCCTTTGTTTATTTTTATTGTTAGGATATATATTCACCAAAAGTGTTAGCATAATTATGTTATGTTTCGGTTCCGATTTATAAAACATTTCTATGACATCGCGAACAAACATTACACAGTGCTTCTGACTCATTATTCTAACACCAAAGAAAAGGAAAAAAAGGCAACATAGATAGTTCACATGATGAAATAAGGAACTTAGATTAGTGAACATTTAATCTTTAATCCAACTATACATGAGCTTCTCCAGCACACCCTTTGTTGAGAAGTAAATAGCATCATCTCGTGCGTCCCATGTGTATAACGCACCACATCTATAAAGGGGATCTCCTTCATATGCTATAAAGCTTTTGTGGTATTCAAGATTAGCCCCTTTCCACAAGTTACACTTGAAAATCGTCGTGAAAATGATACCATCATGAAAACTAAAATTATATGCGGAATCTTGAAATTTCACAAAGTGATCGCCTAGATCGTCGTTACTTGATTTGCAATGGACTTTGAGAATGCTATGACTTAGAGAAAGGTTGTTTTGAAAAACCACGGTATTTTTATGACATTTAGCTTCATTGGATCGAAAACACAAAGCAAATATAAGAAACAGAAAGTTAAATACAAGATTCATTATTCTGAATAAATAAACTTTTCTAGTATATATATTTGTGTATGTCTTTACATATTTATAGACTTGATAGGTTTCTCAAAGTAAATCTCAACAATAGTTGCTCCGACTCTCACCGGTTTGATGTTTGGACTCCATTTGGTAGACATATACAGAGTTCAATGGTGTCTTCGATGCCTTGGAATCAAACTTTGGTCAAGTTGTCCAACTAAAGCTAGAATCTACTTTAGATAGGTTTAAATTTTCTTTTTTCATCAAAGAGGTTAATTTCTTTTAATAAATAGCATCTCACTGGTTTAAACTAATTCTTTTTTTCTTTCTAACAGTTAATGCAATTATGAAAATTTTAGTCAGTTATTACTTAATAGTAAAAAGATCTGATCTTTCTGATTTCCATTAAATACACAAATTCCTAATTATTTTGAAATTTACAATTAATCTGGGTTAAGTCAATTTTGCTTTTCAGGTTTTTAAAAAAAAAATGCTACCAAAAACATTAAATGAAATTTTTCTACACAAAAATATATGATAGATTATACTTCCTCCGCTTCAAAAGTGTTGTTTAAGATTTTATTTTTGTTTCTTAAAGAATCGTTTTGTATTTCCAGTGTGAATTTTAAAAATAAATCTTAATTTTTATTCTTATTCTTTCAGCTTATTTTATTAGAGAGAAAAATATATTTAGTATATCAATAAAGGATAGACATTTATAGTTTTTTTTTTAATATGAGTGAAAAATGTTAGAATGATACTTTTTGTGAAACGAATAGAATATATTATACCAAAGATTGTAAATTATTTGATAGAGTATACTACAACATTGCTGGATATAATATGTGATATATGTGTATAGACTGTAGACATGTCTTTCTAAGAGAATTTGAGTAATGTGATATTTTGAAAAGATTCATGATACATACAAATATTCATATTTCCATTACATTTCTTATACATTCTAACACCATAAATGAAAAAATGAAAAAAAAAACTCAATTCTAGGTTTCTGTCTCAGCTCCTGTGTTAAGCACTGCTATTTTCTCACTTTGAACTTCTTCAAACTATCCCTTAACCTTATCACCAGCTTCATAAACTCCCCCTCAATAGTTACGTTCTTCTCCTGCTTAGCTTGAGTGATAAAACTTTGTAAAAACTCTGTTGATTTCTCCATTTATTCCAATCTCTTTCTCCCCCTACTTTGAGTGACATACATAATTAACA
This sequence comes from Kernera saxatilis, assembly GCA_900406395.1. Taxonomy (NCBI): domain Eukaryota; kingdom Viridiplantae; phylum Streptophyta; class Magnoliopsida; order Brassicales; family Brassicaceae; genus Kernera; species Kernera saxatilis. The sequence continues at coordinate 24,065 of OVAY01001541.1, read as the reverse complement.
TACCGTTCTCCCTCTGCTTGAGAGCACACTCAAGTTGCTAATATATACATTCATATATACCAATTCTGTTGGTGATTTTGAATGCTATATTTGGACGTTAAATATAGGACGACCAAGTTGACAAAAGGACGTAGGTGAGATCTTTTCGTATATTCAAATATGTGTACATATTCCTAATATATACATAAATTATTCAGAAACCAAAATGGGAAGAAAACACAATCATTTTGAATCCTTGTTGGTGTATACTCTATAGTTCACAAGATGAAATAAGAACTTAGCATCGTCAACATTAATCTTTGATCCAACTATACATGAGCTTTTCAGGCTTACGATTTTTGGATAAGTAAATAGCATCATCTCGTGCGTTCCATGTGTACAAGGCACCACATGTATAAATGGGAGTTCCTTCATATGCTGTGAAATATTTATGATATTCCAGATTAGTCCCCTTCCACAAGATACAGTTGAACTTCGTCCTTAAAAAGACACTATCATGACAACTACAATTATATGCAAGATCTTGAAATTTTCACAAAGTGTTCCCCTAGATCGTCGTTTCTTGATTTGCAATGGACTTTGAGAATACTATGACTTATATTTGTTTTGGAAAACCACGGTGTTTTTATGGCACTTAGCTTCATTCGATCCAAAACACAAAGCAAATATAAGAAACAGAAAATTAAATACAAGATTCATTATTGTGGTTAAATCAACTTTTCTAGTATATTTGTGTATGTCTTTACATATTTATAGACTTGATAGGTTTCTCAAAGTAAATCTCAACAATAAGCTGCTCTAAATCTCACCGGTTTGATTTTTGGCAGACGTATATATAGGGTTCATTGGTGTCTTTGATTCCTTGGAGGCAAACTTTGGTCAAGTTGTCCAAAACTCAAGCTAGAATCTACTTTAGGTAAGTTATTTTTTAATGAATAGTATCTCTCTGGTTTTAGTTCTTCTTCTTCCTTTTTTTTCTAACAGTTAATGCAATTATGAAAATTTTAGTCAGTTAATAATAGTAAAAATATCTCATCTTTCGGATTACAATTCAAATACATAAGTTTTAACAGTAGTGGAAGGAATGAAGCTAGCCAGGGGTTACATTTCTCCTTGTTTTTTCACAGATCACAAGACTCAGAAATGCGTAAGTTCATATCTTTTTCTGTTTGGGTTGATGTTTCACCCAAAAGCGAAGGCAAAAGAAAGGTTTTTGAACTAAATATGCGTTTGTTTCTCCAGGATTCTCTCTTCATTCTTTTCACCAAACGAGCTGGATTGGGTTACACAGGCTTTTGTCCACGTTACGCCATTCAAAGGAGATGGTTTTGGATTCCATAGCTTACACGGAGCTTGTTCAGAAAGCCGCGAAATCAGGCTCCGTGGTTCTGGGAAAGCTCGCCCATGGCCACATGATCAAGTCCTCCTTCAAGCCGTGTCTATACCTGGTCAACAATCTTCTCAACATGTATTGCAAGTGCCGAGAGCTGGGTTTCGCACGCCAGCTGTTCGACGAAATGCCTGAACGAAACATTATATCTTTTAATTCTTTGATCTCTGGGTACATCCAGATGGGATTTCATGAACAGGCCATGGAATTGTTTCTTGAAGCCAGGGATTCTAATTTGAAGCTTGATAAGTTCACCTATGCCGGTGCGTTGGGCTTTTGCGGAGAAAGGTGTGATCTTGATTTAGGCAGATTGTTGCACGGATTGGTAGTTGTCAATGGTCTGTCTCATCAAGTTTTTATCATCAATGTGTTGATCAACATGTATTGCAAGTGTGGAAAGCTTGACCAAGCAATGCTCTTGTTTGATCGATCCAATGAAAAGGATCAAGTTTCATGGAATTCTTTGATCTCCGGTTATGCTCGGGTTGGTGCAACGGAAGAAACGCTTACTCTGTTGGCTAAAATGCATAGAGGCGGCCTAAAGCTAACGACTTATGCTCTTGGAAGTGTGCTAAAGGCTTGTTGCATAAACCTGAACGAAGGATTGATGGAAAATGGTATGGCGATTCACTGTTACGTAGCAAAATTAGGAATGGAATTTGATATAGTTGTCGGTACTGCATTGCTTGACATGTACGCAAAAAATGGAAGTTTGAAAGAGTCAATAAAGCTTTTTAGTTTGATGCCTGGCAAGAATGTGGTTACGTATAATGCGATGATGTCTGGGTTTCTCCAAATGGATGACATAACCGGTGAAGCTTCTAGTGAAGCCTTTAAGCTCTTCATGGATATGCAAAGACAGGGATTGGAACTATCGCCATCGACATTTTCAGTTGTGCTCAAAGCTTGTAGTGCCGCTAAAACCTTAGAATATGGAAAGCAGATCCACGCCCTCATATGTAAGAACAATTTTCAGTCTGATGAGTTCATTGGGAGTGCTCTAATCGAGCTGTATGCGTTAATAGGTTCAACTGAAGACGGGATACGATGCTTTGCTTCAACATCGCAGCAAGATATTGCCTCGTGGACATCGATAATTGATTGCCATGTCCAAAACGAGCAGCTTGAAAGCGCCTTTGATCTGTTCCGACAACTTTTCTCATCCCGAATAAGACCGGAAGAGTATACAGTTTCGCTTATGATGAGTGCGTGTGCTGAATTTGCTGCCTTAAGCTCAGGAGAGCAGATTCAGGGTTATGCCATAAAGAGTGGAATCGATGCTTTCACTAGCGTTAAGACCTCAAGCATCTCTATGTACGCAAAATCAGGTGACATGCCCCTTGCGAATCAAATATTTTTAGGGGTTGAAAATCCAGACGTTGCAACATACTCAGCTATGATCTCAAGTCTTGCGCAAAACGGATTTGCTAGCGATGCTTTAATCCTCTTCGAGTCTATGAAAAGCCGAGGATTCAAACCGAACCAGCAGACATTTCTTGGCGTTCTAATAGCTTGTTGCCATGGAGGTTTGGTCACAGAAGGACTAAACTATTTCCAAAGCATGACGAACGATTACGGGATTAACCTGAACGAGAAACATTTCACTTGCCTCGTCGATCTTTTAGGTCGCACAGGGAGATTATCAGACGCTGAGAATGTGATTTTGAGTTCAGGGTTTCAAGACCATCCAGTGATGTGGAGAGCATTGCTGAGTTCTTGCAGGGTTTACAAGGACAGCGTAATTGGGAGACGCGTTGGAGAGAGATTGATGGAACTCGATCCCGAGGCATCTGGCTCGTACGTATTGCTACACAACATCTATAACGAGTCTGGAGTCAATTCTTGTGCTGAAGAGGTTAGAGAGCTGATGAGTGATCGAGGGGTTAGGAAAGAACCGGCTTTAAGCTGGATCGTGATCGGTAACAAGGCTCATTCCTTCGCGGTCGCTGATTCGTCTCACCCGTCGAGCCAGATGATCTACGCGATGGTGCATCAGCAGTTAGAGACTAAAGATTTTGAAGACGACACTCTTGTTTAATCTTTGAAGTATCGAATTTTCATGTAACAGAACAAGAATAAACGAACCTTGTGCAGAACAATCTCAGGTCGTTTCAGCAGATAGCTCCCCAGGGACAAGAAGTCCCACCTTTGGTCTTCCTTCACTGGAATTCTTCTTGCCAGAAGGTACTTGGCTCTCTAATCCTCTTTGATTGTATCTGTCAGTAACTAGATAGGTAATTTATTCTTAATCTTCTGGGGATGGATTCTTTTTGGCGTATGAACATGATTTATAGTGTATGCAATGACGAGATGCTTGAGTAGTAATCAAGTGCTGATCAAGTGTTCTGTTTTTGGAGCATGTCATTGTTTGATCCTTAATCAGATCAGAAACTTTTGTCGCTTGCTCATGTGCTTACACGATAGAAACAAGGTTGAAAATAGTAAAGTTTAGGTGGTTTCTCCAGCCCTGTTACTAGCCCATGTGCTGGTTCTTGAATTAGGAAAATTGGGAAACACAAATATTTCTCTCATGTCTTCTCCCCTTGTATGAAGGTTCAAGAATCTGACTATGTGTTGTGCTTGAGTGTCATATAGTTGACGAGTGTTATGTGTCCAGAATCTAAAGAATAGTTGAGCTTTCAATCTACTTGTTCCCTGGGCTTTAGTCTCTGCAAGTTGCTCACTTTGGTGCTCTATGGTGCCTGCCTTAATATCTTTGTATCTGGTGATGTAGTCAATCTTTCAAGTGAGCCACTGTTTTGCTTCCCTAAGAGGACATTCCAACCAAGCACTAACCATGGATTCTTTGTTCGGTATGTCTCTTTGTTTGTGTCAAACCTCCTTAGTTCTAAAAACTTTTTAACTCGTTCTCATTCACATGAGAGGATCTCAAACTAGGTTGCTCAATCTCATGTTTTTTAATTGATTTCTTAATTAAAAATTCATGTGTATTTTCATTCAGTATGAATACTCTTGTAACATGACATAATATCTACTAAAAATAGTTTCCAAGTTGTGCAAAAAAAAAAAAAAAAAAAAAAAAAAAAAAAAAAAAAAAAAAAAAAAAAAAAAAAAAAAAAAAAAAAAAAAAAGAAAAAAAAAAAAAAAAAAAAAAAAACTCGAGTATTTGCACATATTTTTCAATCAAATTCGTGATTAAATAAAACCCTTTAATTTGATTTCTTAATGAAAATAGTAATTGTGTTTATTAAGTTTTGCTCCGGTAAAACAGCTTCATCCGATCTTTCTGCGCAAGTAATCAAATCACTTCTTTTTCTCTCTTATTGATTTGATTTTCGGATCCTAATCTCCGTTTTCTTCGATTCTAGATTCCTTATTTTTTGGGATATTAGGGTTTCTTAGATTAATTATTTTGCTTCCCCCAAAATCGTTCTGCTTTGAGTTTGATTGTGGGATCTAGATTTTTGAGCTAAATTAAGGTCAATTCACTGATTTCTGAATGATTTTTAGTGATTTATTATAAAATATCTCTACCATCTTCGTATTGTTTTGAAACTCCTTCCCAGAAATTGTTATCTCGTTGTTGTTTTTTTTTTGTCTTGGTTTCACTTTCGTGATATGGGTTTTGGGTTAGCAATCGCTGCTTCACTTTTGTTTAGGTATAATATCATTTTCTTGTTTAATTAGTATCCTCAGTTACTTGTGTTTACTGTAATGTGCTATATCTTGACCTTCATTTTTACTTTATTTTTTTTATGATCCTTCCTGAATTTTGCAGAAACGACATTTAAAATCACTTTGTTCATCAGATTGGTTAAGCTAGTGCTAGGAATTTTTAGTTACTTAAAAATTGTAGAGATCATCTGCTTTTATGAACATTAATGGTTTCTTTTTTCTAGTGTGCTCTAATTGTCTACCTTCTTGCTTTGCTTAAGAATGTCTCAGAACCAAAAAAAAACAGGATGTCTAAGAATACTTGTTGATAAATTCTTTGTGAAATATATTTGATTTGCGTTGATCATGTATGGGAACTGCTTAAAGAAGTTGAGTATCGGTGGTTATATTTGTTGATTCGTAGTTTCGATTTATCTAGCATTTGGATATCTAGGAAAGCTTCAGATATAGCGATTATTCGGAGTACCCACATGGCAAATTTTGTGATCATTGGTTTTTTAAAAGATCTAATCTCATTTTGGTATTTGGGTGTTTCTCAGGCATACACTAGTGAGGAGAAAATAAAGTGTTCCTGAGGAGTACAAGAGGAGAAAAAGAGAATGAGAATAGTCGGGCTAACGGGAGGCATAGCTTCTGGGAAGAGTACAGTCTCTAACCTCTTCAAGGCTAGTGGCATTCCCGTCGTTGACGCTGATGTTGTTGCTCGAGTAATGTCTCTCTGCCTTTGTGTTTCTCATTTTGTTCTTTTATCATTATCTCTTCATAGTATGTTCATTGGCCATATCTTTGCTTAGTTTCAAGTTGCGTAAAGAAGAGAGAGAGGTCGTAGATGCAATTTAGCTAAAGAGGAGATAACAAAAGGTGTGTTTTTTCTGTAGAATGTATTGAAGAAAGGAAGTGGTGGATGGAAAAGAGTAGTTGCAGCTTTTGGGGAGGAGATTTTGCTTCCTAGTAGAGAAGTGGATCGGCCAAAACTCGGTCAGATGGTGTTCTCTTCCGATTCCAAGCGCCAACTTTTAAACAAGTAAGAAACTGAGAATTCTTATTATGTTAATTGGATGAGATCCTGAGATTGAAAGTTTGTGTCTTTCACTCTATAGGCTGATGGCTCCGTACATATCAAGTGGCATCTTTTGGGAAATCATGAAACAATGGGCAAAGGGAGCTAACGTGATAGTTGTCGATGTCCCATTGCTGTTCGAAGCAAAGATGGATAAATTGACAAAACCCATTGTTGTTGTATGGGTCAGTCAAGAAACACAGCTCAAGAGACTGATGGAGAGAGATGGACTGAGTGAGGAAGATGCAAGAAACAGAGTGATGGCTCAGATGTCGTTGGATTTGAAAAGAAGCAAAGCTGATGTTGTGATCGATAATAATGGCTGTCTAGACGATCTGAAAGAACAGTTCAACAAGGTTTTGTCTGAAATCAGAGGACCCTTGACGTGGAGTGAGTTTTGGCGTTCAAGGCAAGGAGCCTTCTCGGTCCTTGGTTCGGTGATATTAGGTGTCTTTGTTAGCACACAGCTCAACATTGGCTCTTAGCAATTGCTTAGAAAATTGATCAGGTCACACATGGATTTGAAGTAGCTGTTTTCCAAATAAACATGTACGATTACCGTAAAATTAGATTAGATGGTTTTTGGTTTTTTCGGTTCAATTTCTCCGAATTCTTGGTCAAGTATTATGATACATAGAAAATTCAATGATGGTATCTTTGGAGTTCTATACTTTGTTCTTCCATTGCTATACTCTCTTATATACAAGAAAACTGAAGCTAGCTTAGTTCAATGATCTATTTGATACACCAGTGACTATAGAAGGAGAAGATGACAAGAGAGAAGAGGAAAAGAAGAAGGAAACTCTGTTTTCATCTTCGGCAACAAACCCTTCAACGACTTCTTCACGTCTAGTCTTGGGCCTGCTCTTCGATGGTGGCCCATGTGTGCACCTCAAGTCCAAGCTATCCCAAATAAGCTCAATTCCTAAACTAAAGATAAAACCATGCTGAATGTGAACCATCTTGAAACCCATAAATTATGCTGAACATTCGATCCATAATTTCTCGGTCTAGAGCGACCGGTTGGTAATAACTTTTATGGAGTACCCAAGTGGAGACTTGGAAACCCATAGTTATATTTATATAAATGTACAACAAATAAAAAAAAATAAAAAATAAAAATGTACAACAAATAAGTGAAAGCATCTATCATTTGATTGAAAGTGAATTTGCATGTATTCATAGATTTTGGTGGACATAGATGAGTATACATTATATATCTCTATATATATTTTTGCAAAGAATTAGTATTGTTAAACCAAAAAAATAAAAAAAAATAAACTATAGCTAATAATTGAAGTAACAAATAAACGGCTCTAAGACCTTTTTTTTTGGAACATTTAAGATCTTTTTCAGTTTTAAAGAAAAAATGCAGGTTCGATTTTCTCTACCTGAAAAAAAAAAAAAGTTCTCTCACACAGCTTGAGAATAAGACAATATACACATGACATCTTGCACTTTTATTATTTAGTTAATGTTACAGATTGATGTGGGAGGCAGATGCTCAAAGTATAGAAAACAAAAAAGGTGAATTAAAACTAGTTAAGATAATTTAATACTAAAAATGTTATCACGATCACATGCAAAGTACACTTGAAACGTGTAATCTGAAGACAGTTAGATTGGAATCAGGGTTTCTATAAGAGGAAACCCAGATCTTGTTTGTCAATTTCATAGTATTTTTTTATGGAAAAGGAAAGACATTATAAAAATAAAAAAGGAGAGTGACACAGAAAATGAATCTTTCTTTGTGAAGTTTGAAGTGACCTTTCATAATTTGTCAGCCTTTGTATGTGTGGGAAACGCATTGTTGTGTGGGTCGCCACTAACCAAACATTAAAAATTTCCAAATATGGTAAGTCTAAAGAATAATATTCTCTAGTTGTTTTGGGATTTATTCTTTGCAATACATCCACAGTCACACACCTAACAGAGAATATATCTCTTTTCCTCATACTCCAATATTAATTCTTTTTTCATATATATTTTACTTTCATATTACCCTTATTGCAAAAGTGACGTTTGTGACACCAGAAAATTTCTGTCTTTCTTTAATTTTACATATTAAATTTGAGACGTCGACAAAAGGAGAAAAACACTAAGCAACCTAAGCTGTGATTCATGGTGGACACTGACACTTGGAATAAAAAAAGGTCTCCTTCTTTAATATTTCTTTTTTTTTTTGGTTTAAGCTTTAATATTTCTTTGATATCTTTAAACGTTAATTTTTGTAAAAATATTGTTTTCACTAATTGAAAAATTATATAAAAAGGCATAATTTTTTAATCTCGTGCGAAACATCCAAAAATATTAGACTAGTCTTATCCAAGTCCGACTCAATTGTTGGAGAAACTCAGTGCAATATTAAAAAAATTTTAGCTGTCGATTTAGTGAAATTTTTTTAATATTTATTTTGAGTCCTCGATTTAATGTAAATTTTACAAATTTTGGTCCTGAACTCAATGCAAAAGCACCTATAATACACAAAAAGAACCGGCCCTGGTTTTATCTGATGGTTAAGATATATACCTCATTGAAGAAATCGCATGCAAGTATATATATATGTTTTATGCAAGTTTATATATGTTTTATATATAACGTCCAAGAAAGAATTGAGGAATTTTAAGGACCATAGTGGTATATATCTGCCACTTCTCATCCACTCATAGGTTCGAATTTGTTTTTAAAATTTAACGCACAAATTCCATTTCTAGTGCTAAAGAAGGATACTAAAAAGAATTCATTATCAAATACAAGACGAAAAGGCTTACATAAAGCTAAAAATTGATATATTTTTTAACTACTTAACTTGTTAATTAGGTATGTAGAATCGAGGGAGAAAACTTTTTCTTCTTTTGTTAAGTGCTAAGATAACTCGACCAACGAATTTTTTAAATGTTTCTTGATTAGTTGTTAAATTAATCAACCTCCATAATAAATAAAGAAAATCCTATTCCATTGAACTTTTTTTTTTGGTTAACCACCTTCCATTGATATCGAATGCATGCATGTTACTATACATAAAAAATATTTGTTAACCATTTACCAGGCTGGTAGTACAAAACCGAATATCAATAAATCTTTTTTTTTTCTCTTATCAGATACTCTTACGAGTTTCGACGTATGTCGATGCTTTTTTAAATAAAGCGAATGTAAAATGTCAATTTTTTCAACGTACGAAAATTAAAAAAACTCAGATAAAAGAAAGAAAAAAAAAAGCTTAAATTCCTGATGCCACCATTAATGCAATTAGTTCTGTTTAAATAATGGCTAGAGAAGAACATAGCCGTATCACATTTCTCTTCTTCTTCTTCTTCTTTTCCCGAGTCTAGATTTCTTCTTTTCCCGAGTCTAGATATTCTCTCATTCTCACATTAAATTATTTTAAAATTAAGATTATATATCTATCCACGTGGCTACTAGTTTTTTTCTAAAATTTTACTAAAACTTTGATTATTAGATAAATAGTGGAATAACAGAATAATCAAATAACAGATAGAGTTTTAGTAAATTATATTATATGAAAAATGATGTTAAAATGATAAAAACTGGTTTTAATAATTTTTTTTTTAAAATAATCATAAAATATTAGAAAAACATGTTTTAGTTAATTACTAACGGTATTCTTTAGTTACATTTTTAATACGTTTATGATATATAGCCGAATAACATTTTTTTTTAATATAATGGGGCTATGCACTGTATGATCGCACACCAAAAGATAATACTAGAGTTTGCAATAGAATGTTTCGAATTAAAAAAAATGGTATCTTTACGGACGAATTGGCCAGCATTCTCAACACATTTGAAGGAATTTCAATAAAACCAGAAGGAATTTCAATAAAACCAGAAGGAATTTCAATAAAACCAGAAGTTCTTTATAAGTTTCTTTATCTTTTTTACCATGCGTGTTATGAATACAAAGGCGGATACGTTAACAAGAAGTGCTAGACTCTATTCGTTATACATTATTTATGTAGATGATATTCCTCGGTTTGGATTTCTGAATTATTTTAAATTTATATAATTATCGACAAAAAAGTACTTTTTTTAAATGTAAATACTTGATGAAGCATACGAAAATTTTCTATTATATAAAAAAAAATTTAGATTATTATATCACGCAATATTCCATTGAAAGAATTGTTTGATAAAATATGATTTTTCATGTACGTACTTTTTGAAACATGTAAATTACACGAACCCCCCCCCCCCCCCCCCCC